>PVKS010053605.1:0-10355 GCA_004027875.1 Aplodontia rufa
AGGCAGAGGGTGGTGGGGGGCGTAAGAGGCGGGGACATGGGGGTGGAGGTGAAGAGGGGGGCCCAGGTGGCAGGGACAGGTGGGGAGTGGCAGCAGGAGCCGCCAAGAACGGTTTCCGACTGCTGTATGCCGAGGACCCTAGGCGACCCTGGTGAGGGGAGACCTCCAGCGCAGGAGTTTGGTAATGGTCAGCGCCAGGCTGCAAGTATAGGATGGAGTGGTCAGAACTGAGCTCTGGCCACCTCATACAAGCTCCACTGATTCCCTGACCCCATCCTCCACCAGAGGTGATCACTCACAATGCCTGGGCTCGGTTCCACACCCCGAAGACCGGTGTTGCTGCTGCTGCTACTGCTGCTGGTGGTGGTACTAGGGAGGCCAGGGGGCCGGGAAGGGGCGTAAGGCACGCAGGCGGTAGTTGCTGCTGGTGAAACGCTGGAGTCCATCCGCGACCTCTGAACTCTGCTCTCTCTAAGGTCACTTCCGGGGGGACGGGTGGCAGGCAGGCAGCCATGGCTCTCTGCTCCTGGGGGGCGGGGGCTGGGGCCTAGGGGTGTGGCCGGGACCAGCCTGTGGCTGGCGGGGTGCGCAGTGTAGGCTGGAGCTGGGTATGGATATGGGTGAGGCAGCGAGTGTCGCTGCTCCTATGGGAGATAAATGAAGAGGCAGGATAAGAAACAGAAGGCATCAGAATTTATAGGTCTAAAGGTACCAGGCAATACATGGGGGCTCACCTGGCGCTCTGGGGGTGCTGAACCCTTGCGCTCAGGGCCCCAGGCATCTCCATGCAGGGTACTCCACAGCCCTGGCTTGGTCAGCTGAAATGGAGGGCTTGTAGCCAGGCCAGGCAGGGGTGGTGGTGGTGGCGGTGGTGGCGGTAATGGTGGTGGAGGCAGTGGCAGCCCTGGGGGAAGGCCAGTCTAGAAAAGAAGAATGTGTGAGAATCCCACTCCTTGTCTCAGACCTGTATACTCTCTGCCTGCTGGCCCACCTACAACCATACCTGTTCAGAGCCACAGCCTCTCCTGCGCTTGCCTCCAGGGCTGAGGCCCTCCTCCCCTGAGGGACCTGAAAGTGCTGCAGGAGGAATAGGTTGCACCACTGGGGGTTCAGCAGCTCGCTTCACAGGAGGACCCCCCCGTTTAGCTCCATAGTTCCGCTTGTGCTAAAGACAAAAAGAGGAGAGGGAATGGTATGAGTGCAGATCTAGACCAGTCTTCTTCCCTAGCCCACTTAGCCCCATCCTTACCTCAAGGTGCAGCAAGTTCCACACTTGCTCCAGAGGAGGCAGGACCTTGGCTCTGTGCTGGCAGGAACCAGCATGGAAGTTCCAGAGCTGAGCCTAGGAGCGTCAAAGGGCAGAAAAAGGCATAAGGAGGGAGCACTGAGCCAGAAGGTACAATCTTAGCCAGCAATCTCTTGCCTTATCCCACCTGCTGCAGCCGGCCAATGCGGGGCCCCAGCTCAGAGAAGCTTCCTCCATATCGAAGGGCGCTGTGGTAGCAGCGTATGGCCTCTTCACTGTCATGCTCTGACTCGTACAGCTGCCCAAGTTGTTCCCACAGCCCAGGCTGGGCCGGCTCCCGGAGCAATGCCTGCACACAACCATGCAAGGATTCCAACTTCCCATGAAGGGGTCTTGGGGTGGGTGTCCTATAGAATAGAAGGGGTTCAGAAAGGTCAGGCTTCAGAGAAATCTTTCAAGGCTCCAGTCGTACCACCTACTCCAGAACTGCTGAATCCCCCACTCACCCTGGAGCATAATATGGTTTACTGGGATGTCCAGAGCTACTACCATGTGAAGCTGGTAGGGGAGCAGGGAGTGGGGGCTGCCCAATGCTGGCAGAGCATCTGGAAAAAGAAAGGGTCTGTTACATACAGCAAGAAATAACAGTATTATCCTCTAGAAAGGAGGGAACTAAGAGAATAAGCAATTGAAAATGTTACTGAGGTCCACAGAATGATAGAAACCCATAAAGAATGGTACACAGATTGAGGGGTAAAGAAAATGGGAAAAGTGCTGGGAGGCACAGTTCAAGTTCTCACCTGCCTCCAGGCAGCCATGCGCCACGAGGAGGGGGATGGGGCGGGCAGGAGCTCCAGGCCCCAGCACAGCTCAGGCCCCCAAGGGCAAAGGCTTCCCGTGCAGTGCGGGCCCCTGGAGGGTCCACTGCCCGATGCATCCAGCCTAAGTGGGGGATGAGATTGTGCTCTTACTGGGGGCAAAAGCAGAGCTTCTAGTGTACACCCAGACAACCCAGTACCAGTCTTTCCCTTACCAGGTCAGCAGTGGCCCCAGGAGCCCTGGAGATCGGGCACGCCCCCCTGACCCAGCTCTCTGGAAAGCTGGGAGGATGGTCCGGCTCCAGCCGCTCTGACAAGAGTGCCCACTGTCCCCAGATGGCAGCCCCTGGCCTTTCACAGCCAATTCTACAGAGAGGAGTAAAAGGAGTGCAGTGAGCTGGCCAGTAAGGGCCCAGGGGCTGGGTTGGAAATGCCTATAGCACCCACAGGTCTGTCTTTTGGGCAGGGAGTCTAAGGGGAAGCACACCCGCCCAAGGAGTCCCGAGGCCCAGAAGAGTAGTGTGACTGTAAGTTCGGAGCAACTGGGTGCGAACAGCGGGTGCAAACCAGTGGCTGCGCTGCCTGCCAGGGTTCAACTCCAGGGCCACCCCTGCCGACCCGCAACCGCAACGTTGCCACTGCTTACCCGGCCTTGGTGGGAGCGTCCTCTCACAGCGTCAGCGAGCTTCAGAGACCGGGCCAATCACAGAACTTTCTCTCTCCCAGGAAAGCCAATCATCACCCGTGTCTCCGCCTCAGTAACAGCCTGACTGGAACCAATGGGAGCAAGGTTAGCCCGGCAGACAGCCTCCTGGGGAGGAGGGGCAGCAGAGTGGGTCAGAGGAGCCGGTCAGACGGGATCGGCCTGGGGTGACCCCGACGTGACCCCACAGCTCCCACCAAGGGTCTCAACTCGGATGTAATACCTGGGCTGGCAGGGCAATAGTTACAAGCAAGCGGACTAAGCAAGACTAGTGCAGGTGAAGGCGGTGAGTCCTACACTCAGGCAGGCCTGGGGGACAGCGTTACTGGCAAGCCTCACGCACCCCCAGAACTGTTGGTAGTCCCGGCCATCTCAGGACCGATGGGCGGCAGATGAATGCAGAACCCAAAGACACCGCTTCCCTTACTCCGCCTTGCCTAGTGACTGACCTCCCCACCTGGACCCCTTCCCTTCCCCTTGAATTGCTTAGAGCTAGCGAGCAGTAGCAGTTAAGACACCCAAACCCATCGTGCCACTAAGAGCGCTCCAATGCCAACGCCTAACACTATCTCAAGCCACAGTGAAGCCCCCAACCTCATACCAATTCCTCCAGCTCCTCTACTTCCCCTGGCTCTCTGGGTCTTCAATACCAACCGACCCCCAAAGCCAGTCCCCCGCCACACACACACCGTTTTAACACCAACTTCTGAGAAGTTGCGCACCGTGGTCCTGAGTGGCCCCTCTCTCGTGGCTCCGGTATCCTCTATGCCCTTTCCCTGCTGGGGCCACGCGGTTCCCCACGGCCCACGTGGCCCCCGCCCCCCATGGGAGGGGGGGATTTCGGGGGTTGCCCGTGACGTGGCTACTTGCGCAGCGGAAGCAGTGTGTGTAAGCGTACAGTGGGGGGGTGTCCTTCGGGAGGGATGAGGGCGGGGCTGACAAGTAGTGACATCACCCTTGTCCCACTCTCACCGCCTACTCCCTTAAAGAACCCAGAAGCCGTTTCACTTCCTCCCTCTCACCCCCCCCCCATCCCTTTCCTTCTGTGCTGGCTCGACCCACAGTGGACAAGCGCTCCCCTCTCCTGGGCACCTTCCCTTTAGTCCCAGCTCTTCCTTCTTGCCTCTCTTAAGCCCAGGAACTCAGTCCATACGCCTACCCAGCGTTCTCCCAGGTAGGAAGCCGGGCTGCACTCCCAGGATCTGTCCATTGAGTGTCTAGAGTACAAAGAGCGGTAAGAGCTGAGAGTACAAAGCGGCGGGGGCGGGGCCAGCGCTCCAGCTGGAGCCAGCGCCGGGCAGGAAGCTGGGGGAGAGAGAGCGTGGAGGGGCTGGGGGCGGCTGGAAAGTTCGCCTGCGCTTAAAGTCTGCACTATGGGGAAATTTCCACCAAGCCCACAAGGGCAGAAGGGTTTCTCATGAAAAGAGCCCTCCTCCTTCCCGCAGGGAAATGGAAGCCCTTGGTCTGGGTGCGCCACTCTGCGGCCAACCCAGGTGGGTGCCTGCGCCCGGGGGAACCCTCCGCAGGTAACACGAAGTTTGTCAGAACAATCCACACCCGAGGCTGCAGCCTTTCTATCAGTCACCAAGCCCTGGAACAGGTAAATACGTAACTGGTCGAGTAGAGAAGTAGAGAGAGCCTAGACTGGCTGCTTCCCCCCAATCCTGCGGGGACCGACAGGCCTCCAGACATGGGCAAACGGGGACCCGGGTCACCAGATATCAGAAGCAGATCCCTGCTAGGGAAGTGGTGCCCAGGGTGCTGCCAGTTACCAGGAAATGCAGCTTCCCCTTCTACGATGATGACACTTCCCCTCTGCCACTTCCCCTTTCCCACGGGGAACTGACTCAGCTTTCCCTAAACTAGCGAGTTCCGTCCCTCCAGCCCCTGATCTTCAATCTTTTTTCACAAAACTTAACGCCGGTACCTAATATAGAGCCCTCACTTGAGGACAAACTTCCTGTTCACTAATCACGCTCACTTTTGCCAGTCACCTCGGATCCTTGTTCCCACCCGGGACCCTGTAGCCTAACTACCCACCCGCCCCCTGAACATAGCCCTCCCTCAAGGTCTGATTCAGGCTTGGGGTGGCGGAGCGTGAGTCACCCAGAAAACCTTCCCCGGTTCCCACTGACTCAGCCCCCGCCTCCCCGAACTCACACAGACACACAGTCAGAGGCAGACACAACTCCTCAGCCCACACACAGCTCACCACCGGCCCGGCGGAATTTCCCCTCTAGTCTCCCCCATGACGGCCCCTCCCTGCACCGGGCAGGCCCGCCACCGCATTCACACCTGTTCCCCAGCGTCGGCTCGCGACACACTCTCACCTCCACTCTCGCTTTGGAGTAGAATAGCCCTCCCCGGCTCCATACTAACCAAGGGGAGAGGACAACCACGGACAGGCACAAAGACAATACATCCACAGACTCCTCGAAGACAGAAGGGAGGTAGACGCGCGTGGTCAGAGCCAGGCCGGGAGAGCGACACACTTCAGGGGCAGACATTCCAGCCTCTCCCAACCCGACCCACAATCCCCAGAGCCAGCAGCTCTGAAAGGGTTAATTTTGCTCCAGCTGAGGCCACGCCTCTCCATCCGGGCACTCCCGGCAAAGCCCAGCTCCGCCCCCTCCATCCGGGCTTTGGACTTGGGGACTTTAACCGACCCCCTCCTTGTGGAGCCTCTAGAGAGAACCACTCCATCAATCACACCCACTTAACTCTCCCTGGGCTTAAGGCCGAGGAGCCCCTTCGCGCAGCGTCGTAGCCGCGCGGGACGCGTGGCCAGAGGTGTGCCGTGTGCACGCACAGACTCATAATTCCTCCAGAGTAGACCCTGAAGATGGAGTTTTACCGAGCAGATAGCAGACTGCTTGGGCCTGGGGTGGGTTGGTCTAGGACCCCGCCGCGTCCCACTCCCTGCCAGTCCTCATTCTACCTGGTGGAAGCGAGGGGTTACAGGCTCGCCTCTTACCTGGGTGAAGGGGAGGCGTTGGGGAGGGCCGCCGGCTGAGGCTACCCTGTGACTCAGCCACCCGGGCAGACCGCCCGCCCGGGATTCCCTTCCCCAGCCTTCCCCCGCCGCCGGCCCCTCCCTGCCTCCCACCAAGGAGTGACAGTGCTGGCCGTGGCCCGCTATGTGTCACTGCGGGCCTTGTGTCTGCTTCTGACTGGGCGCTGTGTTCACCAGTCTGTCTGACAAGGTCGGCTGTGAGTCCCGGTGTCTGTCTCCGTGTGCACCTGCATATCTGCTCATCTTGTCTCCTCCGTGCCCGTGTCTGACGCGTTCCTGTCATTATCCCTGTCTACATGACTCCACGGAGCTGTCTCTGTCTGTGTGTCTGCTTGGCTCCTGTCTCGGTCTTTTGTCTGGGTCTGCCTCTGCATCACTGGGGTGATCACGTGTGTCTCTGCACATGCCCTTCTGTGCTTGCCTTCATGTTCCTGAGCAGTCGGGGAAACATTGGTGCAGGCCGACCCTGCTGATTCCTTGCTTCAATCCCCTGAATCCTGAAGTCTTGCAGGATCAGTGATCCTTCTGTTTGAGTCAATTATTTGGGAGTCTGTCTGTCTTTAATCAAGTTCTGTCCCTTTTCTCAACACCCCTGCTCATTCTCACAGCTCCCTGCAGCTCCCATTATGACAATAATTGCTAGCATTTAGTGACTACTTATTAGATACCAGGCACTGTGTTAAGTATTTTACATACATTGTTTTTTCTCTTCCCCAAAAGTTGAAGTACTTTGATTAGCCCCTTTTGCAGATGAGGAATTCAAGGCTCCGAGAGGTTAGGTAACTTGACCAAGGTCATTCTGCAAGTGACTGGAACAGCTGGGCTTCTTTCCAGAGCAACACTCTTCCCACTCTTCTATGCTGAATCTGTGATATTCTCTCTTTCTTGGTCTTTATCCTCACAGGCCATCTCCTGAGCCAGCCTCTCTCTCATCTTTACCCTCTATTATCAACCCAGATGTCTCATGTCTTCTAGAGAAGGTGTGGGTAGGACACAGCAGATCTCAGAAACTGTAGGTTTCTTGGCAATGGAGCTCATTCATTTAACACATTTAACACAAATCCACAGAGGCACCCCAATGTGCAAACCATCATGCTAAACAGTGAAAGATACATAGAAGAAAACAGTCCCACTCAAGAAACTCAGTAATGAGGAAGAGCAACACACACTTAAAGAACTTAAGTCCCTAACTTAGGCAAGATTTCTGTTTCCTACAAAGGAAAAGGGAATGTAGCAGGGCCTCAGAACTGGCAGAAGGAGAGAGGGAAACAGAAAAAGAGGACTTTGGTTGTGGGGAACAAATGCTATAGTGCAGTAGGAAAAGGATGGCACAGAAAGGGATCTGGGAGGAAAGGTGAGATGCTAAGATTGCCATGGCAATAGTGTTATGGCAATGATCTCCAACATCTCTCCACCTCAATTTCTAACACCCTTCATAATCCAAATAATCAACAACTCTTACAGAAACAAAGCCCTCCCCTTCCCAAGAATTTCTCTAGGGTATCTCACATATACTTTCAGCTTGCCAATCCTAACTTAATTCAATCAGCAACTGAGTTGCTGAGTTAGCATGGAGTAGATTTTTTGGTTGGTAGAGAGGTTGGTGAAGTACAGGGTTGAACCATTCATAGGAGATAGAGGGGAGCTTCATGAAACAGGGCTGAACCACCCAAGCACCACATAGTAAGGGGTGGCTCAGGGTATGACTGGACCATTCTAAGGAGTGGGCATGATCGGCATAACTTTCAAACATGGGATGCAGAGTTGGATTGGGAGGCACGCTGGGGATGGACTTACCAGATGGAGTTTGGTGTGCCCTGTCTCATTGGAACCAGTGCCCCTCCAATGGGGTACAGTAGACCACAAAGGAGTGGGTAGTGCTATGGTGCTGACATGGTGCCTGGGGGAACCTAAAAAAAAAAAAAAAAGTCAGTCAGAAGTAGATTTTCTCAGGCTGGAGGGTTTCCCTGAGTTCCCTGCCCCTCTCACTGTGGAGAAACCTGGCCCTAGTGGTCAGATGAGATGAGAGAACTGGTTTCCATGGCAACCAAAAAAAGCCATCCCCAAAGTGGTCCTCCAACCTTCCCCTTGAGGAGGCATCCTGGACCAGACAGATAGAAAGGGGGCATGCTATGGAATATGAGTAAGTCTACAATGGACACAAACTCATGCTCCCTCTTCTGACTGAACCCTTTTGCTGAGACTCACTAGCACAAGTAGTCTCAGCTGCTCCTGACATGGCACCCAAGCCAGCCTCAGTTCTAGCCCCAAGACATGCAGACCTTCCTGTCAGCTCCACTTCCTCCAAGAGGTTCCACTCTCCAACCTTATCAAGATACCAAACAGTCAACCCCACCCTCTGGACTCTGCCCCCTCCTCTTCCCCTAGGCGGGTGCAGGCAGGTCTTGGCGAGCAGCACAGGTGGCCAGACTAGATGAACGGGCCCAACAGGGAGGAGCCTCCTCTGTAAAATCTATGACTCTGGACCTGAGCCGTAAGTGGCCTCTGCTGCAAGCCCCCCTCCATTCTACCCCAAGGCCATATCCTGTTTCTCCATCACCTCCTTCCTCTGTGTGGCCCAAGAAAGTGAGAGAGGCACACTCCCTTCCCTTCTAACCCTCATAAAAAAAAAAAAAAAAAAAAGAACTAGGTATTTTAACCTAAGTCCAGGGCCAAGAATCAGGTGTCCATCCAGGGGTCAGAACTCGGTCAACCTTCACCTCAGAGGCACTCAAGGATCTGTGTTCTGCTCCCCTAGCCACAATTCTCAGTCCCTACAGACCCAAACACTTGGTTGGACTCCCAGTTTGGTCTCTCCATTCCCTGGCCTTCCAGCCCCCATCCTTCCCCCTGCCCCAGAGACTCAGGCCTCTGGCCCCCAGCCTCCATGACGCAATGTGCTGCAAGCTTCCAAGGCTGCTGATGACACTGCCCCCAGGGAGGTGTTATTTCTGACCCAAGCAAGGCCCCTCAGTCGGCCAGGGCAATGGTCAACTACCCTGGCCAACTGCAGGCTGGGAAAGCCTGGCCTTGAAGCAAGGCCCTTCTGTAGGAAAAGGGAGCTTGAGGCTGGAATCCTCCAGGACAGAGAGACTCAGAATGCAGGTCTAGGGAGTGTGTATATACAGTTGACAGCATTTGTACTGATGGTTGTGTTGTGGGGAGGGGGCACAGGAATCTAGCCTAGAAAGAGAGGAGTAGGCAGGCCTCAAGACAGACCAAACTGAGGAGTAAGGAGCAAGGAGCAGCCAAGGTGATCAGAGGGGGTGTGTAAGGGGCATCTGGACACCAGAGTGGAGGAGGGGCCAAGAGACATTTAAAGGGCCAACCCCTGAGCTCTAATCCCTCACCAGCCCTGGCTCCAAGCAGGAGGCTGTAATTCATCTGTCCAACAGCTGGGGTGGGGGTGGGGGGCATGTGGATGGGACGGGGAGCTGGGGGAGGGGCTGGGGCTTTCTAGTGCATGGAACCAAACAACAAAAGGGAGCTGAAGGGTCAGCTCCAAAATAACCACGCAGGCCACTCACCTGCAGACCTGCTAGTGGCCCTGCCTGATGGCCAACAGACTCCATAGTTTGGACTCAAGGATTCCAGACCAAGAAGCAAATGGACCCAGAGGTGGGGTCCTGGAGAAAGCCCAGGCTGGCCGCCTCCCAGGCAGGCTGTCACCCCTCCTTGCACCTTCCCAGCACAGTACCATCCCAGACCTGGCAGGCCCTGCAACAGACAGCCTCAAATGCCCTGCTCATCAGCCAAGTCTCCCCAGACAGGGCCTGCCGGCTCCCCCTCCTGCCAGCAGAGGATGGCAGCGGCCACACCAAGTCTGTCCCTTTAAATCATTACCACCCCTGATTGTGTGGACTAACCAAGGGCCCTGCCCCCCAGGCAGGCGCCTAGTTACCCCCACACACACACATGAATCCCTAGAAATGTGAGGGACATTTAAAGGGACAACAGAGAGGCAGCCTGGTGTCTTAAGAGCTCCTCTCCCCCACCCTGCACACACTCATAACCCCTTTCCACAGCAACACAGCCCCCTGCCCCTCCATAGGCCCCCCAAATTCCGGTTCTCTCCCCACCCCTAGAGACACTTAGAAAGAGAAAGGGAGCCAAGGGGGGCAGGGAACTCGGGGGAGAAAGGGAGCAGGGACTCCCTCCTCCCCCAGGGCCCCAGGGACAGGTCAGAAGAGAAGAGCCCAGAGAAACAGCGAGACAGAGCCTTGAAAGGTGCCCCGGGCAGACCTGGGGAGCACAAGCTGTGGAGTGACGGGAAGGGAGGCTGCACCGCACGCGAGGGCGGGTGGCGCGGCCAGCGGGCGACAAGCCCAAGTGGGGGTGATGGAACAAGGAGGGCTAGGGAAAGAAGCAAGGCCAAGGAAATCAGGGAGACGGAAAGGGGGAAGGGGTCATCCCAGAGGGTGTGGAGGAAAATCAAGAGAGGGGAGGGTGAACCAGGCCGGGGTTACCTGCTGGGTGTCTGTCCCCCGGCGGTGCCCCCAGAGTCCGGGTAGGGAGGGGGGAAGCAGCAGGGGGGGAGTGGGGGCTGGGGGGGCGGGGGAGACGGTCCCTCCTCTG
>PVKS010053606.1:0-10351 GCA_004027875.1 Aplodontia rufa
GTCAGATCTAAGGTGGAGCTCCAGGAAACACAAGGGGATGATGTCGTCAGATCTAGGGTGGAGCTCCAGGGCTGAAGGCCCCATGGACAGCCCAGCTGTGGGGTCCCATGGTCAAGGCCTCACACATTATGAAGTGTGGGAACAGGATGGAGTGTGGAGTGTTGGGGCTGACACTAAGGCCAGAGGCTCTGGCATGGAGGGCACAGCTGAGCCAGGAGGAGCTCGAACCCTGAACTGCCCAGTGCCTTGGCAGGTGGAGGCAGCCTCTGCAGCCTCGGCACCACCTCAGGGGGCGCCTGACCCTCGGGCTTCCCTTCTTGCAGGGACAGTGTGCGAGACAAAGGACCCCTAAGGCAACCCAGCCAGCCATGCAGACCTGGCCCTCCATGTCTTCCAGAGGCACCCACCAGCCCTGTGTGCCCCACGTGCTTGGGATCCTCCTGCTCCTGGTGGCCTACCTCAGTGCTGAGAACTCAAGTAGGTCTTGGGACCCTGCCCTGTCTGCCAGGGAGGAGCCTCGGACCTGTCAGGGGTGGGAAGAGGTAACCAAGGTTAGGCTCAGACCTGACCGTGACCCTGCAGACCCAGGCCCCACAGGTGTGGAACCAATCTGGGGCCCCTGGGTTAAAAGGGCCAGCCCTGTACTCCCGAGGACAGCAGAGAGCAGGTGCCCCCAGCAGTGTCTGGTGGTCACTGAAGAGCACAGGTGGGAGCTGCCCAAGACCTCATCCAGGCTCCAAGGGAAAGAGGGCCCTGAGACCTAGAGGCCTGGGCCCTGGCCTGGGAACAGGAGGTTCCACAGGACTGAGGACCTGCCAGCCTGGGCCCTGGTCCATCCTTTCCGGCTGCCTCAGCCTCACCTGGGCCTTAGACAAGCAGGTGCTCAGGAATTGGAATGGGACGTTCAGTGGACGGGGTCCCCAGTGGTCCCCAGCAGCTCTGAAGATCCAGGTTGGGGTGCACAGAAACCATCTGAGGGGATTCCAAGACTCCAACGCCCTGGTCCCTCTGTGGCCAGTAGGTGACAGGGATAACACGGGTCAGATCCCACAGGATGTGCTACCAGAGATCTTCGCACCACAAAGATCTCCCGGAGCCCACATAGTGGAATAGTACAGTGCAGGGGACTGCAGGAATGTCCTTCTGACCACCTGACTCATGCCCAGGGAACAGCTCGGGTGGGCACCCATGACAGGTACACAGCCTCCCTCCACCCCAGAGCGGCTATGATTTCACCTGCTCTGTGTGGCTTTGACTGCTCTTCGTGGAAAAGGCCCATCTGTCTCTGGAGGCTCTGACACTGTCCCTGCCCCTGGTCCCAGAGAGCTTCCTTCCTAATGCTCCCAGGCCCCACCCTGCCCACATGTGTGACCGTCCCCTCCATGCAGGCTGGGACAACCCCTCCTGCACAGAGGGCGTGGTGTCCGTGTCCAGGGGCAGCCGGGCTGTAATGGCCTGCAACATCTCCAATGCCTTCTCCCAAGTCACCGTCCAGCTGCGTGTCCATGGGGAGGTCAGGACCCTCTTCAGTGAGAAGCCCCCAGGACACTTCTTCAGTGATGACTGGGAGCTGCAGGTTCAAGGAGGCCAGGCCCAGCTGATCATCGCAGCTGCCCAGGACATCCATGCAGGGGAGTACCGCTGGCTTCTGCAGGGACACCAGAGAAGTATCAAAGCCACCACCCTGAACGTCTCAGGTGAGGTGACTGGAGCCAGAGCCAGGGCTGAGCACAGAGGGAGGACCGCAGGGGACAGTTGGGTCACTTTCGCTTGGGAGGGGCAGCAACCCAGGAGGAGCAGAGGGGAAGCAGGAGTCAGGCACCAACCCACTGGGGCAACACTCTGGCCCTCCAGCTCCTTGTCCTGCCCTGAACCGGTTCTGACCTTGCAAACACAGCCTCACACTGGACCTTCCACCTGACCAGGGCGAGGTCTCTCCAGACCACAGCCTCACTCTCTGACCACCTCCTGTCTTCCTACGGACCCACACCAAGTATCTTCTCCCTGCCCTCCCCACCTTTCTCCCTCCCCCAGCTAGGAATACCGTTCTGCACAAAATAGAAAGGACCACAGCAGATGTCCCCTCCCCAGTGCCTACAGGACATGCCCCTGGAGGCCCTTCCCCACCATGCACAGCTGCACCCTGCCAGCCTGAACCCCACTGCCACCCCACCCTTCCCTTCCCTGCAAGATCCCAGGGTCACCACTGCCCCACACTGGCTCACTCCATCCCTGTCCCTAGGGAGCCCTACCCACACTGTTGCTGCCCAGGGCTGGGTGGCATCAGGGCTGGCCCTAACCTGCCACTGTCTCTCCAGCAGAGCCCCCAAACCAGGAGGAGGCAGCAGGCCTGGGGCCGTCCACGATTTCCTGGGGTAGGTGCTGCATCCCTGTCCCTGATCTACCACCCCCTGCCCCAGGATCCTCACCCTAGCTGGGTGCTCAGGGCCTTTGTGCCCATGGCCTCCTCACCTGCCAGCCCCCCTGCCATTTCCAAGGATTTTCCCTGCCAGGAGGGTGTGTGGTGAGCAGGAGAGAGGGTGCCACTGGGTAGAGGTAGACGTGTTGGTAGAGGTCATCTGAAAGAGCTGGGCAGTTATCAGAAGGGGTCCCCAGAAAGAGGTGGGGTGTACACAGAGGAAGGAGTTACCATCATAAAGGGGGAGGGGAATCTAAAAATGGAGGTAGGCTATACTACATTACAGTCTTTAACTTTGACAGAAAAGAAAAGCATAAATCTTATAATTCCCCCCTTACATGATGCATATATACTCTTTTCCTCAAACTCTGATAGCAGTTTTTGACATTTGTCTCTGACTACATTGGATATAGGAAGATAGATTTGGCCTATAACTGAAAGTTCTTTAGTCATAACAGTCAATCTCTGAGTAAAATCCTCTATATCTAGACAGGGTTACAGCCCCCAATACAACAATTAGTAGAAAGATAATAAATGTGATGGTTTCTTTTCACATTATTTTATCAGTAATGTTTAGCTCCTTGGTAATTTCCTTTACATAATTAAAAACTTTTTGATGATTATCCTCAATGTAGTCCATTCTCATGGACCACTGAAGGGAAACTGACTCAAAATTTATTGTTATTTGAATTTTCGTTGCTGACTCATGGGGATCCAATGATCCATGGGAAGAGAGATTCTCTTCTTTCTCAGAGGACTAGGATTGATTTGATATAGGAAATGTCAGGGTGGAAGGGTTAGCCAACTGAATCAAAATACAGGTTCCAATCCAATTGGCAGGTAAAGTATCACATAAAGGCCCCCCACAATACCACCGGATACCAGCTCAGGCTATAGCAAGTATTTCTTGATTTGATACCTCCTCAAATGATCAGCCTTCTTGACACCCAGATACATTTCCCAAGAAAGCCAATTGATCCCTCCATCTAGAGAGGCATGAGGTGTAATTGGTTCTGAGGGAAGGGGGTTGGGTGATCTTTAGGGGCTCTTGTTTTTGACCCTCTGCTTCTGGAACAACTGTGATAGGGTTTTCCAAGAGTTATTTCCCCAGGCCATCCTTTCCTGAGAGAGGGAATCATGCAACTCATGCCCATTGGATCTGAGGTCCAGTCGAGAGGGAATGGGACCACTTGAGCTATCTGCCCTTCCTGTAGCAAAAGTGTAAAAGTTGCTTCTATTTGATGTGCTAACAGAATATTTAATCCTTTCACCTTGTCTTTTGCCTCATTGTGTCCAATTTCTATGTTAAGAATTTGTTATAAATCTTTTGCCTCCAAGATAATTTTGGTAATATCATTGGTAGGTTCACAGAGATTAACTTCTCCAGAGTATGTCAGACAATGATATTCATTTGTCCCGGGCAAGTGCTCCTGGTTATGAGAATTTTTACAGGGGAGCACCTGGTAAGCATTAGACTTAGCAATCAGAGGAAAGACAGACTGAGCTACATCAATAATCAACTTACAAGATAAAATTCCCAATATCATCATGAGCATTATTAAAATTTTTTTAGAGTTAGTTTGGTGGGGTCTGGGTGCTGGACTGAGATTCATTGTCTTTCACAATTAGAAGTTGAGACCCCTTTCATGCCTGCACAGTGAGTCCAACCTCGATCAGCCGTTCAGACAGGTGTCTCAGTGGTGAGCAGGACTTGATAAGGCCCTTCCCAAGTAAGATCCAGCTTATTTTCCTTCCAAATCTGGATCAAGATGTGGTCCCCTGGCTGATGTGGGTGTACAGGGAATTCCAGAGGTGGTGTCTGTCCCAGGAGGCCCTGTAATCTCAAAGAGGATAAGGTAGAAGAGAGACCTAATATATAATTTTGAAGAAACTGATCCTTTGCTTCAAAGGTGGGAAACACCATTATTTTTCCTAAATATGGTAACTCTTATGACAATTCATATGTGGATAAGCCTATGTCTTTTGGGGGAGCTGTTCTAATTCATAGGAGAGCGATGGGGAGACTCTTAGTCCAGGGTAATTTGTTTCCAACATCAGTTTAGTAATCTGCCTCTTGAAAGTTTGGTTCATTCTCTCCACCTTACCCAAGGAAGGTGGGTGCCAGGGAGTATGATGCTCCCATTTTATGTCCAAGGTTTTCATAAGTTCTCTAATAACATTTACAGTAAATGATCTCCATTGTTGGAATCCATGTTTTCTATTCTACCAAATCTAGGGATTATTGATTTTAATAAGCCTTTAGTTACATTGCTGGCATTAGAACTGGGCAAGGGGATAGCTTCCACCCAATTAATTAGATGATCTACTATTACCAGCAAATATTTTAGACATACTATTTGAGGCATCTCAGAATAGTCAGTCTGGATGTTTTGGAAAGGTCTTAATCCAAGATTTCTCCCTCCTGGATGCTGTTTCCTTAAAGCTTATTTATTAACCTTCTACTGGTGATACAGCCTTCATTTACTTGTTTGGCTACTGTATAAATTCCCATGCATCCATGTGTTCTTAGTATAGCATCACATATGGCCTGTGGGCCCCACTGGCTTCCCTTATATAAATGGGTCATCATTTCCCTCATATTAGATGTGTGAGCATTTCCCTACCATCAGGTAGAAGCCATTTTCCCTCAGGAGTCTTGGAAGCTCCCAATTTTATTGTTTTTCTTCCTGTGGGCTAAATATTGGAATGACTGAAGGAAGGCATAAAACAGGGTGAAATGGAAAATTGAGACTTGTGATTGTAGGGCAGCCTCTTTGGCATCTTCATCTGCTATCCTATTGCCTTGGGCCTCTATGCTGTGGCCCTGTTGGTGCCCTGGAACATGTACAATAGTCATTTCTTTGGGTAACAATAAACTTTCTAGAATTTGAATAATTAATATTTTGTGTATTAATTCCTTCCTCTACTATTAATTAGGCCACGTTCAGTTCAAATTTTTCCAAAAGTGTGGACAACTCCAAAGGCATGTCTAGATTCTGTGTAAATTGTTCCCTCTTTTCCCTTTAGAAAATTTAGGGCTTGGCTAAGAGCATATAATTCACAGGTCTGGGCAGTCTACCCATTGGGTAGCCTTCCTGATTCTATTATTTTTTATTGTATCCCATCTATTACGGAATATCCATTATGCCTTTTCCCTTGAATAACCTGGGAAGATCCATCTGTAAAGATCTTAAGGCCTGTTGAGAAGGGGGTTTCTCTAAGGTCTGGCCTGACCTTGGTCTGGTATTCTATTAGATCCATGCAGTAATGTTCAGTAGAGTCAGAGGTTTTTTTCCCCCAATAAGAACTCAGCCAGATTTAAGCAGTTCTCAGTAGTGAGAGCTAAATCATCCCTTTCCAGGAGAATGGCCTCATACTTCACAATTCTGGAGTCAGCCATCTCCCCACCTTTTGGTGGAGAATGGATTCTGACTTGATGGGGTGTGCTCACTATTAAGGCCCCTCCAAAGGTTAAGTTTCTTCTACCAAAATGGCCATGGCAGCTACTTATTGGATACATTCAGGTCATACCCTGGAGACTGAGTCTAAGAGCTTAAATAAATAGGCTATTGGTTGGGCCAATAGTCCTAGGTAAAACTCCCAGAGCTGTTCCCTTGTCTACATTAACAAATAAGTAGAACGGTTTTTCAAGTGAGGGTAAAGCTAACACAGGAGCCATGATAAGGACCTATTTAACAATATCCAGTGATTGAAGTTCCTCAGGCTTCCAAAGGATTGGGTCAGGCTCTCCATCTGAAATCTAAGATACAGCCTTTTAGCCTTAAAGGCATAAGAGTCTATCCATAATCTACAGTATCCCATCAGTCCTAAGAATCTTCTAAGTTCCATCTTAGTATGAGGTACTGGCATATCAATTGTCCCTGAGATTCATTCTGGATTTAACCTTCATTTCCCCTCACTGATCAAATGTCCCAGATATTTGACCTCTTATTCCACAAATTGTAATTTAGTTCTTAAAACTCTTAATCCCTGTTGTCCGTAAAAAGTTAAGTGGGACAACAGTTGCCTCAGTTACACTTTCCATCTCATCTCCAGAGATTAATAAGTCATCTACAGGTTGGAAAAGTTTAGTTTGTGGTGGGTTCTTAAACCCCTCTAGTACCTGTTCCAGAATTTGTCCAAATAAGCTGGGTGATTCTGTAAATCCTTGGGGGAGGACAGTCCATCGATACTGTTGTTTCCTCCTAGTTTGAGGATTTTCCCATTCAAAGGCAAACAAATCTTTACTATCCTCAGCTAGGGGACATGTCCAGAAAGCATCCTTTAAGTCTATAACACTAAACCACCAGTGACTATGGGATATTTTGCTAAGAAGAATGTAGGGATTGGGGATTACAGGGTGTCTATCCTGAGTAATTTGATTTATTGCTTTCAAGTCTTGGACAAATGTATAAGATCCATCTGGTTTCCTCACAGGTAAGACTGGGGTATTACAAGGAGACATGCAGAGTTCGAGAAGGCCATCCTTAAGTAGCCCCTCTATTGTAGTCTGTAACCTAGTCTCCCCTCAAGAGAGATTGGGTACTGTTTCCTCCTTATGGTTTCTCCCTTGGTTTTTAGTTCAGCATGTATTGGTGTCACCTATAGTTTTCCTCGATTTCCCTCTTTTGTCCAAACTTGGGGATGAATCTTTTCTTCTTCTTTAGCAGTTAGAAAGTTAAGGGAAATTTGAATTTCTCTATCATTGATTTTTAATACTACCCCAAGTTCACAAATGAAGTCCCGACCTAAAAGATCAGTCCCTGCTGCAGTCACAAAGAAGAATTCTGTTTGGGTATGCCTGTCGTGGTATCTCACTTGAGTCCTCTTAAATATTGGGACTTTAAAATCTTCACCCTTTACTCCTGACTCCGGTAGCTGTTTATCAGATAGTTGTGTCTGTGTGGTTGATATGTTAAAGAGGAGCCAGCCACCCTGGAGTCAACTAAAAACATTACTTCTTCTCTTTTTGGTCCCACCTCCAAATTTATCAAGGGCTCTTGGTAGGACCTCTTTGTACAAAAGAGCCCCTGACCTTTGTAGTCCTCTTCGAAGGACATGAGGGATGTTACCTTTTCTTCTCTTACCCGTTCAGGACATTCTCTCTTGAAATGTCCCTGTTTCCCACACTCATAGCATTAACTCCTTTTTCCTCCTTTCTGTGATTCCTTGGCTTGTGGGCCCCTAGAGTATTTTGATTGGGATGCTTTTTGTTCCCTATTTAAAAGGCTAAATTTTCACTGAGTAACTGGTTCCATGGTGGAAAGCAAACATATGGTATGTTGTCCCTGTTTCTGTTCATCCCTCCATGTATGTATGTATATATATACACATACATATATATGTATATATGTATATATATGTATATGTATGTATATGTATATATATGTGTATACATATGTATATATATATGTATGTCCGTATGTATGTATATATATATATATATATATATATATATATATATATTCTTTTTTTTAACAGAGAGGGAAAGTAAGTGAGCGGGGGAGAGAATGGATCAAAGTTTATTTAGTTTTTCATGTGACTTTCATTGTCCCAACATTTTGTTGTGTATGTGGTCCTGGAGTTTGAACCTACATCCTTGTGCATGCCAGACAAGCATCGGAACCACTGAGTCACCGCTCCAGCCCCTATGCATGTTTTTTGAGCTTCTGTCAATAATTCCTGCAGACATTTATCTGTCCAATTTCTAGTTTTTATAGTTTTCTAGCTATATCAGGCCAGTTATTAGTTACAAAGTGTACCTTTAACATTTTTTGTCCTAAGGCATCATTAGTATTTAACCCAGAATACTTCCTCATTTGTTCCTCTAATCTACTTAAAAATTCTGTTGGCCCTCCATCTCTCCCTTGGCATACTCTAAAAGCTTTGACTAAATTTTGGGGCTGAGGGACTGCCTCATTTATCCCTTTTATAATTAAGTCTTTGTGATCTCTCACATGTCCCCTGAGTACCTCATTGTTGTTATTCCTGTGTGGGTCTTCAACTGGATATTTGACCTCAGCCAGTGGGGCTCCAGATCTAGCTGGGTGTTCACATTCCCAGGTCTTCATTGTAGATCACCTAATCATTGCCCTTTCTTCTTTAGAGAATAAAATACTTAAAATAGACACAAATTCAGACCAAGTGTAGAGTTGAGGGCCAAGAAATTATTCTAATTGTTCTCTACCCCATGTGGGTCCTCTATCAAAGGTTTTAATTCTCACTTTAAGTATCTTAGCTCTGAGCTAGAGAGAGGGGCATTTACAAATCTGATGTCCCCTTCTCCTAGAAGAACCTCACCTAAAGGATAAAAGGGGGAGGGGGAGGAAAGACAATCACATTTCCTTTCTCCCGGTGGAAAAGGAAAGTTTTGAATATCCTGTTTGCCTTGCTCTAATTCTCTTCTTAATTAGGTGGGGAAGGGCATGAAACTGGAGAAGGGACAGAAGCCGCTGCAGTCAGCTCAGGTCCTTCTCACCCTTCACTGGAATATTCCTGGGGGTAGGAGATGGGTTTTGCCCCTCAGTTGAATTAGAAATGGATGGTGGGGGAAGACAACTTACGGGATCTCATCTGTTTAATTTTTTTTCTTCTGTTTCATTATTTTTGCTGATCTTACGAGGAAAGAGGGCTTTAAGTTTCTCTAACAAAGGGCATATTCTAGTTCTTCCCAATAGTTAGGGTCTTTATCAATTACATGTTCTATTAATAATTGGCATATCCAATCCTCATTTGCCCCAAACATTGTCTTTTGGTGGATTTAGGAGAGGTTCTTGAGTCCAAGTAAAGCAACAATGTCCTATCATTTTTTATTTTACCTTCATTTTTGTCTTAGGATTATCCTCCCAATATTTTAGTGTGTAGTTCAAAGGGCTGTGTAAGGGATTTCTGTGCCTTTTCCCCTTCTGGCATCTGTTTTTCTACAGCAGAACTTTTATTTCCCATCCTGTTTTCTCCAAGGTGTAATTCTGGGTTTCCGAGTCTCCGAGGTCTGTTAAACCCCTTGGTTCCCCGAGCCATGACTCCAGTTTCTGCCATACCCTCCCAGGTTGCCAGCACTGTGAATTTGGAGGTGGTGCCCTCACCCCATGTCCCAGACACATCTCACACCCACTCAGATCCAACCCCATGGGATGTTTCAACCACCAAGACAGCGTATACGCTTTTGCTCCCTCGAGTTCAAGAAAAATGTTTTCTTCCCGTTGCCTTGTGCACACAATTATTTGTTTTATGAGGTCCTGGCTGGCTGTGCCCCTCCCTGTGTAGCTCATCCACCTTCGACTGACTCCCATCGGCCTCGGGAGTCATAGTCACTCTCCACCCTTAAGGCCACCATCACAAGACAGTGGGACAAGTCTTCCATTGGGAAAGGGGAGCCCCACGACCCCCAGGTAACTTGCAGAGCACTATGTTGTATGCCAAATTGTTATAAATGAAATTAAAAACATGGTCAGATGTAGGTGAGCCAGGCAGAAAATTTTCATCGGTCAAAGAGCAAAAAGAATAATGCTCACGGAAACAGGAAAATCAGGGGTTTTATCCCCACCTTTCACTCTGATTGGGGGACCTCAGGGGTAGTATCTATGCAGTTGAGGCTGGTACAGAGAGGAAGTAGGCAACGAATGGAGGAGGGGGTTGCACTGGAAACAGGTAGACATGGGTCAGTAGAGGTCTCCAGAAAGAGATGGGCAGGTATCGGAAGGGGTCCCCTGAAAGAGGTGGTGTAATACAGGGCAGTGAGTTACCATCACAAACGGGATGTAGAATCCAAAACTTTAACAGGAAAAAAAAAAACATAAAACTTATACCATCTGCAAGCAGGCAGAGGACCCCCCCACACACACCTCACATCCCCACACCCCCCACCAAAGTGCCACTCCAGATTTAGATCTGCAATTTTATACCCTGGTGCATGGAACCCTGGAGACTTCT
>PVKS010053607.1:0-10352 GCA_004027875.1 Aplodontia rufa
TGAGTTTTGTCTTTAAATCATATTTTGACTTGGTTAAGTAATGTCTTTATTATGATGATGTCAGTGCTCAGTAGATCTAACCATCTGAACCTTACTGAAAGAATAAAATAGTGAAAGTTAGAGGCAATCTTGTAAATTTGTTTTGGGAGATTTAACTGATGCTGACATACTAAAATATCATTTTGTAGTCATCTACTTTAAAAATTGTTTCTCACAAATGTTGGCTTTTCTTTAATGCAACAGCCCTGAAAAGCTTATTTCTGTTCATTGGTGTTATCTTTTTAAATTTTAGAAATGATAGGTTGACTGTTATTCCCATCATGTTCCCATCCTCAGGCTAGCATGTATTTATTCATCATTCCCTTTTTTGAGATTTTCATACTACTGTGTTGTTCTTCATGGAATTTATCTGACATTTTGTCCTCAATGAGTAAGTGATAGTTTTCTTACTCCTATTAGAGGTTTTAAGCACCTGGGAAGCAAGAATAATCTCTCCATTTGCATACTCAGTAGTACTCAGTGAAGGACATACAGTAGATTCTTAGAAAATGTTAATGGCTTAAAAGACAGCTGGTGTCCCCAGCATTCAGGTGCCTACACAACAAATTTCACTTTCCAATTCATTGGCATTGGAAAGAGCACTCAGCTTAATTATTTGCTCTGTTGACATCCAGTGGTGCTGCAGAATGCTTTCTTCTCAGCAGGGAACACTAGAGAGACAGCATTTCTGCTTTGCTCTTTATTACCTTGCATGGGCTTCAGGATGAAGAATCAGGAAATTGAAAGCAATTTTCAAATTTCTTCAGAGACCCAAAACACTCCCTGTTTAAATGTTATTGTTTGCTTTAAAGTTAATTTTCAGAACATGGTATATTCTCATATTCAAATGCAAATGTTCCTCAAAGTCTATAATATATATAATAGTGGGAAGACCACACATTGTTGGTAGAGACCTGGAATTTTCAACCTGTTTCTTGTGTTGCAAATGAGGACATTATATTTTAATTGACAGCGCCATGTCTGATGCATATGTGATTGTGAATTTGCATTGGTCATAGCTGCTGTCAAGGCAACTATCAGCATTTATTAAGGGCTTACATTGCACTTAGCATTTGACAAATGCTAACTTTTCAAATGTATTATTGTATCTATTGGTGGACTCATAAGGATAAGTAAAAGGAAATAATAGGATAATAATAAATAAAAGGATAAAGAACACACTATTTTATGGTCCTAGAGTAGATTATGTATGTGTGTATGTATATGTTTATGTCTATATATATATATATATATATATATCTAGAAGCACAGAACAGCTATTATATAATACAGATCATATATAATATTTCAGTGAGAAATAATGTACATCATATATAATATGTAATATTTTGGTGATACATGTTTTATGGCATCAGATTATGATATATATAGTCTGATATATATTTTATATACACAGAGAGAGAGAGACTGAAAGCACAGCATAGAACATAGAAGTAATATATACAATATAAAATTTCTGTAGTCTGTGTTCTTATGGCTTCTCTTCTGTATGTGTGTATGTTGGTATAAATATGTATGTAGTAATCTGATTTCTAAAAACACAGACCATTTTATAAGTATATTATTTAATTATATAATATATTTACTTAAACACGTTTGTAATGTTATGTCACATCATACAAACATAATGCTTCTGTATATGATACGATATAATGTTATATATACATATTATATCTCTTTCAGTGGCATATGTTTCTGGTTCTTTCCACTTTGAAAAATAGCAAAATCTAGCATAATACGATGTCATGAAATAATCTGACATTTTTATTGTTCTCTATTTCATCTGCACTTAACTTGCAAAATGCCCTTTTCTTTACAGAGAAACAAGCTCAGTAGGAGATTTCTCAGGATAAGGTGACATAAATAGTGATCGAATGGCTTTTTTTAACTTTAGACTTGATGACTTTACAGCCATCAGTTCATTCATTTCATCAAGTGACAAGATGGCTTGCTTGCTTAGCAGCTGTCAGTGGAGGAGAGGCAGACAGCATTTAGGGCTGTGCTGAAAGAGAATGCTGTGGTGGAAGCAACTAGTGCAGCTCCTAAAAGCAGAGCAATGGAGAACAATGGCTGGAGGGCTACTGAGGGCTGTCCTTGTATACACTTCCCTGGTTAATTGTGGTTCACAGAGGTCCCCCCACTGCGCCAGGCACACTAGTCCTCAGTTCCTTTTACCTCCCTTTACTCTGTCTTGAGCAGCAGACAGAGAGATGAGAGGACAGTTTCCAGAACTTGGACCAGATCTTGACATGTCCAGAATTCCATAGCAGCATGTCCATTGCTTCTTTCCAGATGCCACAATCTGAGGAACTGTGATTATCGATCTCCATAGAACATTCCTGCATCCCGGTTAGCCGATTTTGTCTCTTTCATTTCTTCTTTAATCTTTGAGTCCAATATCTATAATCCCATATCATTTGCAAGCTGCTCAGCTTGTTTCCAGGAAAGCAATTCAGCTTTCTTTGTAAGTATAAGATTTTGTTCTAATCCTTTTTTGTCCCATTTTGTTATAAATAAATTAGATGTCAGTTTATTTTTATATTTATTCTCTTGAAGCATATTTTAAAAAATTATGTGCAAAATTATGATTATTCTAATCTAACTTATTTTTTTCCCTCTACATAAGGCTCTGTTGAGAAACGGAAGAGTTGATTCAAGGTTTGTTTGAATTGGAGAGGCAGAAAGGGAAGTTACAAAGGTGGACTGTTAATTTTCTCTAGTCTGTTAGGTGGAATGAACTTAGAGCATGACCTCTCTGCTTAGCTGGAGACTTGGGGAATTACTGATATAAAGTTATGTTTTACCATGTGACAATTTTGAATGCTATCCTCTTTCTTTTGAGGCATTGGAGTTCTGCTCTGAGCAAGATTTTCTCCTTGGCTTAGTACAAAATATTTAATTCTCATGTGAGTGAACTTAGTGTTGAAGGATTTATCAGAATGTAAACAAATATCAGTTGACCATTAAGTATAATGCAGATTAAAGACAAAATGTTCTTCCTTTAAACACTCACTATATATTCAGACTATGTCTAAATGAATGGGCATACAGTTAAGTCCAGGTATAACTTTCATGTGATTTTTGGTCTAATTATTATAGGCATAAGCAATAAATTCTTATCTCTTGTCACTTAAATTCCAGGGCATTTATGCTTTGATAATCATTGTAGCCCAACTATGTAGTGAGAATACCGTTATCTCTAGTTTCAGCTTGTCTGTTAAGAAGTTTAGCAGAATGAGACATCAAACCAACAAGAGTTTATCCTAGTCCTCCTCAGATTCCAAATGTGAGAGCAAAATTCCCATTTGAAATAATCAAGGAGAGATTTTAGACTGTACATTCTTTAATACTAATTTGTTCCTGTCAATGGAGGTTCAAAATGGAACTTTGAACTTCTACCAGAAAGAGTGAGTCCTCAGGAAAGAGCTTCTCAAGGAGAGACAGATGTGCAGGTAAATGAAGCACCTCTTTGAAGAAGCTTCTTCTGAGAAATGTTCAGCATGAATCAAATGGAATACTGTGTTGCCTACATTATGGCAGATGTAGCTCACCCCTCCTTCTTCGACTCTCTGTGTGTTGCTCCAAATGAGTTGCCTGTGAACACTGACAATCTCAGTGTTGCAATGCCAAGCCATTACAAACCTGAAAACTGCCAGCTTCATATGAATTTGCAGCAGAGTTTAGTGAGGGGTGTGTCACTCCAAGAATCAAACTAGAAGACACTTCCGATGTATTGATCTTGCAAAATGTTTAGGAAGTTCAGCTTGGTGTACTTTGATGTGTAAAAATCATTGGCCACTGGCCACTTTCACACCTGCACACCCTAATACAGTAAGGTAATAAACTACTTGGTATCTCTTTCTAGAAGGACACTTATCATAACCCATACATCTTCAATTAGATCATGTGTTTTTACTGAACTTTTTCTTTCAGAACAAATTTGCATTTAGAAATCTTCCAAGGTCTGTATGCAGAAAATTCTGAGATTGCTGAGATCTGAATTGCTATAGAACGTTTGCTTTCTCTCTGCCTTCTTCCCCTTATCAAAAACTTGTTAATAAAGGATAAAGGGTTAATGATTCTTAAGTATGATGACTTTTTTTTTCTTTTAAAGCTTTTACTGCCTGACCTATTTCTCCTTATCTCAGCCTATGCCTTAGAAACCCCCAAAGGGAGTTAAAAATAGAACTAACATTTTCTTTAAAAATTTAAAGAAACCTCCTTTTTTGAATGAGAGTAAGGAGGGTTTTAAAAATATTTGACTTGTTCCACCTTATCTTTTTGGCAGCCTTCAAATGTACAAATCTTGCTATAGTCATTCAGTCTGAAAGCAATTAAGATCAAATGCCAGAAAGCTAAAAATAAGTATCTTATCCTTTCAATAGAGATTATTGGATACTTTTCTCAACCTCTCCAGTCAGGTGGCCTTTTAGTAAGAGGTGGACGCTAACAGTTGCCATGGGCAAAGGAGGTGGAAGAACGGTAAATAATTCAAAAATAGCTACACTCAAGTGCTAAGCAATTTGGCCGTCTCAGAGCTTAATTTTTTTTTTTCCAAATGTGAGGCAGCCATAACTCCACACACGTTATCCGATAGCAGTTATAGCTGTGAGGCTTACTGTCTTAGAAGCCCTCCTCACTTTCCTGGCCCATTTCCTTGGATTTCCTTTCACTAACAACCCTGCCACACTCTCAGTCCATGCCATGGAGTGGGGTGATCCAGCACTGGATTAAGGGTGCAAGGAAGGAATGTGGTTCAGGCTTCGCAAATTGGGACTCGTGGTTGGTGGTTGGTACTTTTGCTCGATATGGATTGCTGAGCTTGTTGGAGGACAGCTGAAGGTAGAATCTGTCTGAAAGTGAAGCCAGTGCAGAGTGCAGAGCATAGAGTGAAATGTGGTCCCATCATGGCCTTTGAGCCTGAAGCTTTTTACCTGCTGAGGCGATAAGTTTCTACATCATTTTTATTACCATAACTTGGGCTTTTGATAGGCAAGTTTTGAATAACACATCCCTCTTATGTTTACTTCTTTCTTTGTTAATCCTCACCTATGTCTTAGGTGATTTGTTTGTATCTGACTCAGTTTGGTTATTTTGATTTTTTTTAAACTTTGGCTAAAAATTCCCATTTAAAACTATATATTTTTATTTCTTTGGCTTGCAAAAACAGCATCACTTTTCTTCTTAAAATGAAAGCAAGCTTGAGGCGGAGGAAGGAGGGACAGGAAAGGGGGAGGAAATGTGAAATGAATTTGACAAAATGACACTATGTGGAAGTATAAATATTCCGAAGTGAATTCCACCTTTATGAATATCTGTAAAGCACCAATTAAAAATAAGTAGATAAATGAGTGGAAAATAGATGAGTAGAGCAGAGGAAAGGGAATAGGGTGAGGAAAGAAAGGTGGTAAAAGGTGGGGACTGGGGACTGAAATGGAGTAAATTAAATTTCATGCATGTATGATTATGTCAAAACAACTCAACTAGTATGCATAACTATAATGCACTAATAGAGGCAAAAAAGAAAAAAATGAAAGCAAGTTCAAAGACAAAGATAGTTTATCATCTACTTTTATCACTGAGGTGTATGACATGGGAGACTCACCTCAATTTCACAGATTCAAAGAAAGAAAATTGCATTTATAAAGGATGCTGAAGGGTAAATTAATTCCACAGGGTATTATCCATTAACTTCTTAATTACATGGTTATAATCGTGTTTCTGTGGCCTTCTTCCCATATTCTAGAAAGTCTAGGACACAAGCCTGACTAATGTAAACTCTTGTTCCCACTGCATTTTTTTCATATTCTTTCCTTTCCAAAGGTCGATCACTTAATTACTGATCATAGGAGTAAGAATTGTGTTTTACCCACCCTCATAAATGTCAGTGGTCCTGGTATAGAATAGATGCTCAGAAAATATTTGCTGAACCAAATTAGTACATCTGTTGTACCAAGCCAGTTTTTCAGTGTTGATCTCTTTTCAGAGCACCAAGTATAGCCAGCTCCTGTAAAACACACTGATGATACAAAAATGAGGTGGTACAGTCCACCCAATTGCACTGGGAATTTCTACTTGCAGATAGAAGTCTGGTGAGTAGAATATATCTCCTCTCTTTTCCCAGGCCCACAAAAATGACAAATAAGAGGATGTTTAAAAGATGGTAACCCATAAGGACAAAGGAAAATAGGAGACAATGGAGGAGATTTTTTTTTTCCAGAATAAGAGAAGTAATGGAAGAGTAGTAGTTGCCTAAGCAGCATGGATGGAGCTATGTCCCAGCTCCCAACACAGAGACTCGTTTAAGAAATGAGCCAGTTAGCCCCATGGGAATTAGCACCAGGAGATACTTAGCTGAAGAATGGGGAAGGAAATGGATGGATTTATTGAATCCAGCTGGATCTCCAGGGCTCTTTCTCAGTCTCTGCAGTCTCCCAGTAAAGTCAGAATTTTTTTCTCTGGAAAGATTGAGAATCCCCTGATTTGAGAATTAACCCTATTGGTGAGATCTGGGATGGAAAAGGCACATAAAGTCAACTCTGAGACTGAGGATCTCTTTCCCAACCATGTTGTGCCAACTATCATGTGCTGGCTGCCAGTGAGGAGCTTAGGGATTCCTCTCTAGAAATCACTGACTCCAGAAAAATGGTCCTTTTCTCTGAGATTTTGAAGTATAAAGGAGTAACATTGTTCTGGGAAACAGGCAAACACATCCACACACCTGGCAAAAGGCATTGATTCTGCTTCAGTAATCAGCACATTCTTCTTGAGAGATAATATCAGCCCAGGTCCTGCAGGTAAAAAAGTTTTTATGTTGACCAGGAACTAAGGTATCCCCACTTCTGAATTTAGAGTTACCATGGAGTTTAAAATCTGTTTACTTATATAATTATGTAACTTTAAACATTGTTCTTCTGGGCTTTTGACTTACGTACAGTTGCTTTAAATGAAAAAACAATGGGTTCTGGGTTTCCATAATACATGTGTAACTTATGAGTCATTGATCTTTTCCTGTCTCTGAAAATGTATTATGTGTTTCATTTTTCTTAATATTTTTCAAAATCCCCATTAGCTTCTTCATTTGCAATTGTCCTCTTCCAAGAATTTTATCTTAATTTTTATCAAGTACAAATGGAAATCCACATTTCATTCCTTTTAGTCTATGAATTACTTGAGGTCAGGACTAGGTCTCATCCACTTCTGCATCTCTTTACTAGACATGCAAGGTAAATGGCAATCATGTTCTTTTTCTATATCTATTGTCAAGTGGTCACATAGTCCTTAAGTAGAAGGGTGGTATAGCTCCTGTCTTGGGTTGCCGCATATCCATTGATCTGACCAGTAAAGAGACAACAAGCCCACATGTGCTTAGTTTCACTTACACAATAGCAAAGGCAATATCAGCATGGTCTCAGTTCTCCACATCACTGTTCCCACAGGACACTGTCAAGCTGGAGGAACCAGAAGACAAAAAAACACAAGGGATGGGACACTCTAACTGAGATATAAGTTTTACATTGTAGCACATGGTTTTATTATTTGCACCTATACCTAAAGAAGAGTGATATGAAAAATCCCATACCTCATTAAAACCAGATAGGTGGATGGGAAAGGCTTCCTATGAACCTTCTGCATGATGCAGAGCTTCCTGCAGGATGAGGAGGTGAATGAGAAATGGCCTTGCTATAGCCTGTGGATAGGCACCCATCTTGCCATGATCCAGAAAAGAACACAATGTTTTGCCCAGACATGGTTCAGAGTGCATTTGAGATTTGCTTATATGGCCTGTGTAGGGGCATGGGAGGCCATGAGGCACTTTGATGCTTCTCCTACATTTACCACTTCTCAACCTCTTCTAAGACTTCTAGCATTGTAATATTTTAATGAAAGGTTTAACTTTTACCTTCATCCATCTTAATGCTTCAGACATGCCATGTACTTATCAGCTGTATTCTAAAACATAGTTATCAGTTAGATCACTAGATTATGCACCCATAATGAGAAATTTCAGAAATACTGCTTTCTAGTTCTGTCCATTTCATAAACTAATATTGCCAACTTTTACTGTAGTAAATTTGAATGTGATAATAAATCAAAAGACAATATTAAGAAGTGCCACACAGGACTTTGTTTTCCACTCTCCCTCCTTCAATCCCTATTTCCTTCCCTCTTTTCTTCCTTCTTTGTTCTCTCCTTCTCTCCCTCTTCCACATTGCCTTCAGCTGGTCAGGTGAGGTGGGCCCATGTTCAGCTACCCATGGGAAATGACTGGAAATACGACAGTAAACAGAGGGTAAGAACCAGAGCTCAGACTTGAACATTCATCCTGTACTTCTTCATTTGACTTTTGCTTATTAATTGTTCATTGCATCTTTCTGGTGATTTTAATCATAAAAGGGAAATTGAAGTATGCAAAGAAAATAAAGTAATGGCTTGATTTGATACATAAAGTATAATATTCTTATTAAATTTACACCTTAAATTAATTATTTATCACCTAAGAGTTAACAAAGATTTGAGCCTTTCAAAAGTCTTGTAAAGTAATGGATCCCATTTTATCCCCAAATTATAGCAAGCAAACTAAAGGTCACAGAACCAAAAATGTTTAGAACAAAATTCCACTGCTAATAAGTATGGAAACAAAGCTTGAACACAGCTTTGGCAGCTGTTTACTTAGTTGTAATTATCTTTAATCTCAATATGTTCTGAAGGGCACAAAACAGAAACTGAGGAATTTGATAATTAAACCCTCTTCTACAATTTCCTTAAATGAACCCAGACTTCTGTTCAGGATTGTTTACTCACAGAGACTCTAGAATGTATACTAAATTAATGCTATGAAAAGTATGAATGGATATATTTTTCTTTTTGTGATGAGTTCCCAGCAAGACATGCTGGTTCAGTCTAGTTCCAAAATGATGACTCAAGAAGGAAACAGAAATTTAAAGAGTACATTCCCCCAGCTAAGAACAAAAGTGAAATCCCTATGGATATAGGAAATTTTTAAAAATGGTCATGAACACTAGATTTTTGTCTCCACAAGCCAGAGATATATGCTTAGTAAATATCAGAAAAAAGAATAAACTCTTTTATTCAGAATATCCAGCAAATATTCACAGTATTTGCTTATATTAGAAACCCATTCTTCTTGGAAATGGGCATTTTCTTTTTATTTATGTGCTCATGGTGGGTTCTCTCCCATTTTCTCTTCCAAACATCGCTCCTCACATTGCACTTGGTGGTTAGCTATTCAAACATGGCCTTGTGTAAGGCTGCTGTTTTAGTCAATTTTTTCACTTCTCTGACTAAAAGACTTGACAAGAACAATTTTAGGAGGAAGGATTTATTTGGGAAAGGCACAGTTTCAGAGTTTTAATCCATAGAAGGTAGGCTCCATTCCTTGGGGCTTGAGGTGAAGCAGAACATCATGGTGGAAGAGTGTGGTAGAGGGAAGCCATTGACATGAAGATCAGGGAACAGAGAGAGAAAGAAACTCCACTCACCAGATACAAAATATATACCCCAAAGGCACGCCCCCCACACCCTACCAGCCAACAGTTACCACCCAATTAGTTAATCCCTGTAGAGAGATTAATTCACTATTTGGATTAAGATTCTCATAACCCAATCGTTTCACCTCTCAGACTTTACATTGTTTGACATATTGAGCTTTTGAGGGACACCTTTTATTCAAATCAAAACATTCTGCCCCTGGCCCCCAAAAGTTCATAACAGTCTGAAAATGCAAAATATAGTTAGTCCATTTTCAAAAGTCCCCATAGTCTCAACAGTTCCAAGATTGCCCAAAGTTCAAGTCCTTGAGATTCAAGGCAAACTTGAGCGTGAGCTCCTTTTAAAAAATCAAATTGAGATAGTAGGAAGATGGCGTTCTGAAGACAAAAGGCTTCCATTGCACCCCCGTGACTGATCAGGATATCTCCGGCTTCTCATCAGTTTTTTAAGGTGCGTTTTGGGAAATGGCATTATGAATCACTAGTTCTGATCTCAGCATTGGTTTCGGGGAATAGAAACCTACAAGCGAGCACAGGGATTCTTTGTCCCGCGCACGCGCGCGGTGGTGCCCCCCGGCTGACCCGCCGGCAGGCATTTGCACTCTCCAGCCTACATTCCCGCTTGCCAGAGTCCCTTCTGCAGGGGGGGAAAAATCCCGCACAGCTTTAAAGACAGCGTACTGGCAAGGACACCTCCCGGACCTGTGCACTGTCTGCCGGCAGGATCAGTGACTGGAAAGAGCTTCCTAATAAGCACAGAGCAGCGGTTTGCGCAGGGGA
>PVKS010053608.1:0-10350 GCA_004027875.1 Aplodontia rufa
CCCTGCCTATGCCTCACCCCTGCCTATGCCTCATACCTGCCTATGCCTCACCCCTGTCTCTCCATCACACCTGCCTATATGCACCCCTGCCTCCCGCAGCTCCAGCCCTAGCTGCTGCCATGCCTGAGCACCCATCCTACTGGTTTTCTTCTGGGCATTATTTCCGTGTAGACACCAATCTCTGTCCACCCATTCGGTTGTAGGGATAAGAAGAGCTGACTTAGCACCCTCCCAGTGGGAGCCCAGGACTGTGTCTGTGTTCTGTGTGGACCACAAGCTTCGGTCAGTCTCTTCCAACAGCCAGGGTGCTGCAAGTGAAGTGTGGCACAGGTGAAGCAGGGTCCCAGGCAGCACAGGTGTGCCCAGGCTGTCAGGCTGCTCAGCCCCTGCTCTGGGTTCACCAGCCTCAGAAGGGCAGAAATTGTGCTATGTATCCACTGACGCTTCTTACTCTGCAGACTGTACTAGCATGGAGAGGTTGTACACAGCCCTAAAGTGGGGAACGAGTGTAGGCACACTAAAGGGAGAAGCAGTGGGGTAGAGGACAGAGTAAATCCACCTTCTCCAGGTGGTAGAGAGAGCCAGGCCAGATGCTGGGGACCAGTAAAATTTAGCAATGTAATCAAGAACCAACTTTATTCTGAATTTTTTTAAATGGTAATTGAACCCAGTGGCTTTACCACTGAGCCGCATCCACAGCCCTTTTTACTTTTTATTGTTAGACAGTGTCACGGCCTTGCTAAGTTGGGGAGGCTAGCCTGGGTCTTGTGATCCTCCTTCCTCAGCCTCTAGAGTCACTGGGATTACAGGTGTGCACCACCTCCGGGGTTGTTCTGAACCTTTGACATCATTTTATTCATCCTGATCTGTAAGATTTTCTGCTTGAAGCTTCTTCTCTTAGTACTTGATATCTCTGATCTTTGATGAACCTTTTTGATAAAATGAGCAAGCCAAGGTCATACTTTGAATATTTTTTCAGTGCTTTTATTTATTTTGAATTATAGAGAGAGGAAAGAGTATAGCAAACTCCCTTCTCTGCAAGAAGGTGATGCTATGACTGTGTCAGAGACGCCTAAGTCAGTTTGATTAAACTGTGGCAGAGGTGCCCTTGGGAGACACTGCTGACCTGCAGCGTGCTGTGCGGAGACTCTTCTCTCAGGAGGAGGCCTGTTTTCTATCTAACACCCCGGGCCATGGCTTAGGTGTTTAATCTGGAGGATGAACTGAAGGACAAAGCCAGAAAGTTCCGGAGCAGGTGGAGCCCTAGTCCCCAGCAGTCACACAGCCGCATAAAGGAAATGGGAGTTGGAAATGAGGATTTTGACTTTGGGTTTCTGTGGTTGGCACTGAAGCAAAGCCTGCAGCTATGATGTGTTGTGAGCTGTGATCCCTAAAGCACAGCTTTCAAACTTTTGCAATAATGTCCTATTGCTTGGGGGAATTGTCATCTTTGGAAGACTAATAGAATTTAGAAATCCCATCCATTTTAGGCTTTGAAAACCTCACTTCCATTAGAAAACTTCCGTAAAAAGACCCCTGTGGACAAAAATTGATGAACTTGTGAAGATCCTCCGAGCTGCTGAGAGAAGTGGGCGTGGGGCAGCAGCAGGCCCTCTGCGGAGTCCTGCGCTCTGGGCTCTGTGGAAAGCGACCCTCAGTAACAGCTGGGCTCTGGGGCTTGGCAACAAGGGCGCACCTAACAGCACGGTGGCCTCCATTTCCCTCGGCCCTCTGAGCGCAGAACCCGACATGTGTAAGTACAGCTAGGATACAATCATTTTTATCACCGACCCCCAGAAGCTTTATAAAATATCCAGGGCTTTCCTAAGCTGGGCTTTACCAGCTTTCCCAAGGTCTGGTGGACAGATAACTCGTTTGTTCGTCGGATGCACGATGCGATGATTCCTCACGCATGCACACTGCAGATGACTTCCAGAATCAGGGTGCAGGTGGTCCACCCCCTCACACGGCTGTGTCAAGCACACGGTGCACCGTGGCCAGCGGAAGTCCTGGGGGCGCTCCTTCGGAAGCCCCCGTTGCCCCTGCAGCCCTGGTACCCACCCTGCTACTCCATTGTTACACGTGTGACTCCTAGATTTTATGTGCAAGGGAGCCCATGCAGCGTTTGTGTCCCCAGGTTTGCCACGTTGTGATGGACCTGTCCACATGGAAGGATTTTCCTTTAGAACTGGCTTCCACTGTGCGTGCTTGGTGCCTTCCTTACCCGCCCGCGAGCTAACAGAGTGTGGCATTGCTGTGGTGCTGCAGGGAGCTTGGCAGTGCAGGTGTGGCCGAGTGGGGAGGATGGAGACACAGCAGCAGAGGCCACCACTCCAGGACCTGCGACTCTCATTTATAATGGCATTTCTTAATGTGAACATAAACTTCTGTCCTACGTGGAATCCATCTATATCACTCTGGATGAAAGCTAACTCACCTACTATGTGCTGTCACTTACATGTGAATTGCCACACATGCGTGTGACTTCACATTGGGCAGAGGATGTGCCCCACGGCCTCTCCTTGGCCACAAGCTGGAGCCATGACTGAGACTTGGCCTTGACCTCTAACGCCTCTGCCACTGTCTCAGGAAGAGCTGGCCCTGTGTGGCCCCGGGGTCCAGGATGAAAGAGAAGGGGGGTGGACGGGAAACTGACCATCCACTAGGTGACACCAGCCAAGGGGCGTGGCCTGGGAAAGCAGGCAGTGAACAAGCAGAGTACCACATGCACTCTGATGCCCATGGGTCCTCCGGCACTCCTTTACTAAGTGGTGAGCAAGCTCCACAGTGTTTAAAATGCATTTGTCGTATCTCCCAGTTTAGAGCGGATGAGTGTCACTCAAGGGCTCTTTCTGTAGTTTGGTTAGGCACACAGTTAACATTAAAACAAATCTAACAGAAATTGGCTAGGATTTTTTTCCCGCCCATCAATCCCAGTCCTCCTTGTGTAAGCAAAAAGTATTATATTTTTCTGCGCCCATTTCCTCTTTTATGACCTGAAAATAAGAAGGGAAAAATGTCGTTAGCCCCAAATCACACAGTGCTTGCTGCAGCTACTAATTTACATAATTGCAAAGTCTTGGGTTAAACAAATACATCCAGACAAGGAAGAAAATCATCCCTTGGCATCTGATGCCTGAATGCTGTTCCAACAAAAGCCCGGTTCTGTTGCTCCATAAGCCGAGGCAAGGCCCTTAGCTATGGCTTGTGGTGGGGATGGCGTTCCACGGCAGGCCGCCCACTTTTTCAATACTCAGCCCTTTTACTTTCTGACCTCTTGCCTCAGGAATTCGGGGGAACTGGTGTGGAATGGGGAGAGGGAACAGAGAGGGAAGGCAGGGTGGAGGAAAGTGTGGATGGTTGTGGGAAGGAAGTAGGGGCTCCCCGTCGCCACCCGCCCTCAGCGGTGGCAAGTGACCTGACTGCCAGGCTCAGAGGCCCAGCCTCAAAGGTCAAGCAGCCTCCCCAGGCCTCCTGGACACATTCTTCTAGAGCTCGTCCACGTATGCGCAGATGTGCGGATGATCAAAGCTGAGTCTAACACATTTTAAACACTGCCTATTAAAAGCAGCAGCTATGAAGAGAACAACTGGCAAGACCATTTCAGATTGCACCGTGGAGATTCAGCAGAGGGGAAATGAGTTCAACACGAAGGGCGTAGGGACGAGCCCGAGACGGGCCTCCTCAGGGTCAGTGTCCTCTGCTTGGCTGCTGGGGAGAGAATGCTTTGACGCTGCCTGCAGAGTGCTGGCTTCCTGAGCTCCGGTGGGTTAGATGATGCTAGGAGCTATTGTGTCTGCGTACAGATAGGCCTTTCCTTGAAAGCATTCTCCATGGATACCAGGCTCCAAGAAGGCCTCTGGGAGAGGGCAGGGGCTGCCCAAGATGTCCCCACTGACCACATTCCTATTTGCCTCTGGGTAAACCCGGACATCTGGGTCTTTATCAACTGCTCCAAACTGGCTTTCCTTCTGGAACAGAAGATGAATGGAATTGTGCCTTGGCCATCTTAAAGCATTGTGTCAGCTTATTGTCACCATGACAAGTCCCTGAGAAAATCCATGTAGAGGAGCAGACACTGACTGGTGTGGCATTTGAGGTTCAGCTCGGGGTGGGGTCGGCTGGCTTCACTGCTCGGGGTCTGAGGTGAGGAGGCTGAGCTTCATGGTGGGAGGTGTGGCCAAGGAACCTGCTCAGGTTGAGCTGAGGCTGTGCACATAACCCTCCCATCCTGCAGGCTCCTCCCACCTCCTGGGCCTGGTTCCTGTGCTCATCTTCCAAGGAGGAGTGGAGGGGTCTCCTCACTAGGTCACCTGCTCACTCCCATGCTCCACCAAGACAGAGGTTTTCATCTGTGTCGTTCATGGACATGTCCCTGCCATTTAGAATACTGCTCCCATGTAATAGGAGTTCAGTACCTCTGAATGCGTAAAATATATATATATATATAAAGTTGATTGCTTCCTGATTATCTGTCAAAGTCCTTGAAAGGATTTAAAGAGCTCTAATTTCAAGATTTTACACTGATATTCTAACTTATTCCTGAATTTAACCTGAATAACCAAACTAGTTTGATCAAAAAGAGTAAATTGGAAGATGATTGTTTTTCATTACTAAAAATCATCTTTGCGATCCATTCAAAATAGCATTAAAATAGCAAACCCCTCCGTACTTGGGAAACACAGTCACTTCTCAGACATGTCTCTGCCAGCAACCATGACCTGCACCCAGCCAAACTCCCAGAGCTGGGCTTGCTTTGAGCACTTTAGCTGAAGAACAAAAGGCTTCTGCCTGGTGACCACAGCTGACATCCCTAAAATTAGCACTTTGGAACTTTGGTAGACACTTAATGACCAAACACGTGCACTACTAGAGGTAAGCAAGTCTCATTTTCAAAGTGTAAAATTTCTAATGAAGAGGGTCTGGAGCACCTTCTCTTTGCCTCCTGACCGTGCAGCTTCATTATCACCCAATTTCCTACCTTCCCTTCCTACTCCCACGGAGAGTTTCTTGAGCCTTTCTTTTTATGTACTATGAATAAATTCAGTGCAGTTGTCTGGGACTGATTCCAATGAGAGAACAATGAAACGTTAGCTTTTGATTCTCATATTCATAAGTTGCTTTTGGAAAGCGACCATTTGAGAAACACTAGTAGTAATTGCCTGCTAGACCGAGTGAAGGATCAGTACCCACACTGCAATTTACTTGAAAGCCAAACTCCAGGAGCCCGCAAAATGCTTTCAGTCTAGTGCCAAACCTGAAATTCATGCTCTGGAAAGAACTGTTCCTTCCACTGGAAAAGGCAGACACTACCCCGGGCGGCCTTCTGGGTGTTTATTTTGGGAATGGCTTAGTCATTTGGCTCTAAGTAAAATAATCCCTTTCTTGGGGGGGGGTGTTGATATTAATTTATACAACTGAAATGTTTTAAAATGCTGTTATTAATCTCAAACTCTTAGTTGCTTAAAAAAAATAGTTCTATTTCCTGCCTAGTCTTGTCCTCATTCCAGAGCCAGGCTGCTCTACCCACCTGAGTGGCACAGGGAAAGGGGAGGGGGCACCCTGGCTCCACCCGTGCTCACTGGCCAAGGTGAGTCACGCAGCCCAGCCTGAGGTCATGAGTCTGGGCATCAACTCCTGCCCTCAGGAGCATCTTGGAGAGCGGGGAGGGAGGCTGCTTTCTGCAGGACTGCCTGCGGATTGCTCATCAGCGAATGCCCCTGACTTTGAGTAGAATGCTGTGCAGGCAGTAGTGACGACCATGTTGATATCCGTGTCTCCTGTTTCACAGGTGCTGTTTGATTTGCATTTGAGAGGTAGGTGTATAATCGTCCCCATTTAGAAGACGAAAGGGCAGAGCTCACTGAAGTTGACCTGGTGTACAAGAGCTGAGGCACAAGAACTCAAATCCTCTGTGGGTCTGTGGTTGATAAATGCACTTGAATCTGTGCTCAACCTGACAAGCTTTTCTTCATCAACTGGGGTTATGTCAGGGTAGGGCCATGTAGGCACCTTGAAGGAAATACACCTGTGGGCCCCCATAGGACTGCATCCCTGAGAAGGGAGCCCACTCTCCAAGCAGCTGCTTCCAGGGCCTGGCGAGCTGCAGAGCTGCACGGCAGGTGTGGGAGACCCGCTGGGCCTGGCAGGTCGCTGCTGGACAGGGATGGCCTCCGCTCCTAACAACTGAGGTTGCTCTGGACAGGCGCCTCCTTAACAGAGCAGAACAGACTTCATCATTGCCAACATTTCTGACTAGCTCATCTGACTTGGGGAGGAATGGGAACCTGGAAGGAGGAGGTGGCCTCGCCAGCCTAATGAAGTCATAAATCAGTGTCTGAGCCACTGGACGCTTCAGGCACCTACTGATACAACCACAGGATCTAAGTCCTGCTCGGTTTGAAGAGACTGGGAGGTGTGTGCCTGGTACCATCCCTGTCCCAGGGTGATGGGGACCCACCCTGTGTGCACACCTGGGCTAACCCTGTGGATTGGCTCTGCAAGGCCACACACCTGGGAACTGGGTAAAGTCAAGTCCACAGGGGGCCCCATTTCAGCCTTGCTGGACTGTGGTTAGCTTGAACCAGCCAGGCGTCTTTCTTTTCATTTCTACTTTATTATGTAACTTGTTCATGTGGGACGTGCACATTCCAGTAGACTCCACTGAATGTCCCCTTTGCCCCAGGCCATCCCGGGATTTATGCTCATGCTTGTTGAACTCTGAGTGCTCCCTGGCATCTTGGAGCTTGGTGAGGCTTTCAAGCAGTGGGTAGGGGTCCCCCCTCCGGCCTCGCCCTGCCTGCGACTGTAACGGTTCACTTGCATCACCCTTGTTTTTATTGCTGTGTTCTCTGCTGGGTGAAAATGTGAACTTGTGTGCAAATGTGTAGATTCTGGGTCCATGTGGCACATGTGATGCACAGAAGCAGTGACTGAGCACCCACAAGGAGAGCTGTCAGGGCCTGTGGCTCTAAAGCCAGACCTTGTGGGACCCACTTCATTGAGTGTCCTCACCATGCCTCTAGCATGCTGACCCCTGACCTCCACCTGTTCAAATCCACTGTGGCCAGGGGAAGGGGTCGAGGCATGTGCACCTAGGCCGATCGCCTAGTCTCCCGCTTTGTGACTCAGTCTGCAGCCCCCTGGGAGTGACGCTCCCCTCCTGTCCAGAAGCTGTGCTCACACAGGCCCCTGGTGCAGGTGGCATCCAGCACAGGAGAGCTACAAGAGCTGGAGTGGTCACTAGAAGCTGGCTGTCCAGTCAGGGCATCACTGACTGCACCAAGGGCTGCTTTGCCTCTCATGCGTGTGTTGCTGACACACATGAGATTCAGTCCCCAAACCCTATCTTCTCTGCAAAGTTAGGCCAAACTTTAAAAATGTCCTAGACTGTTATATTTATTTTCTAGAAAAGACATAATCACCAATAAAAATGTCTCCCTATCAATAGAATGAAAGATTTCTTCTTTGAGTGCTTTGCTTTCTGTGTCCACACTATCATGGAAGGTGCATTGAGTCTGCGTCACATTTATTACTATGAACAGAATCTCATTTACGTAAACACTGCAATGGTGGAAGCGATTCTGCATTCTATAAGGGTGAGAACATTCGAGTAAGCATGCATTTTCCATTTCCTGGGCCATTATATCCATTCAAACACATAAAATATCTTATTTTAATTAGTATCAGATCTCAGTATGGCTGGGTGTCATCGACTGAACTAATGACACGAAATGCTTTGAGACCCTGTTCTTTTTGTTAAATTGAGAGACATCAACCGTGTGTTTGAGGAAGTCACATGAAGATGTTCTAGGTGTGACTGTTGCTGCTGAGGCTACCTGTCCTTCAGCAGCGCTCACAGGCAGAAGCAGCGTGTGAGGGCACGCCAGGACCCAGGTGGTGTGAGTGCAGGGATTGCCCTCCCTGTCAGGCCACCCCTCAAACACCAACCTGCACTCTGTGCTTCCCCCAAACAATGCACTTCTTTAGTTGATTAGAAAGCATGACACTCACTTCACTGAAATGGCTTTGCCAATCAAAACCCGGCAGGAGGCAGGGCGATGCTCTGTGGTCTGAGAGAGGTAAGCTGTCGCCACATCCGTCTAACCACTGAGTGCCTGTGGGATCCAAGCTTGCTAATTCCAGGTGTGTACACCACTTGCTGTCTGCTACACTAAATCAAATTTGCAAGTTTGTGACTTGTGATCCTTCTTTTCCAAACGAGCTAATTTCTTCTGTATTTGTACAACAGAAGTGGGTATCTAGTTATAAAACTATAAGGCTACAAAAAGAGCCTGGCTTTTAGATTCCGTCTCACCTGTGTCTTCTCACACATCTGTGATTGTGATTCTGGAGCTGTTAGTTGGGCTACTTTGTCCTTAGTGAACCTGGGGATCCCAAGTAAGTGGGGTTCAAGAGAAAGCCATGATTGAAGAAGGAAGGCTGCCTAGGCACTGCACCTCTCCTGGTCAGACCTGTGCACAAGGACAGCCAACCAGTGACAAATCCCCCCAGTAAGGGAAGTCTGAGCAGCCCTGGGAACAATGGAAGCAGGGGCTGGAGCGGTGGCTCAGTGGTTACGGCGCTTGCCCGGCATGCGTGAGTACACGGGTTCAAACTCCAGCACCCATGTACACAACTAAGTATCAGAGCATCAAAAGCCATGTGAAAAAAATCAATAAAAATTGATTCTCTCTCTCTCTCTCTCTCTCTCTCTCTCTGTCCTTCTCTCTTAAAAAAAAAAAAAAAAGAAAAGAAAAGAAAAGAAATGAAACAGAGGTGCTGTGTGGTCGCAGGGGCCTCTGGGAGCTGGCGAGCAGCTCCTGGGGATGGGAGCAGGTGCTCCTGTGAGAGATGACACTGGATTACCTCCCCATGGCCCTGTGACGCCCACAGGCCCATGCCAGGCCTTGCACCCCCAGCCCCGACTTCTCCAGCCACAACCCTGCCCACGCACTCGCCCCATGCTCTGCGTCACACAAACACACTCAGCTTTTCCACAGTCGGTGTCTTCAAGGAAAGCAGGCCACGTGGGACTTGGAGAGGCTAGACTCCAACGCAGTCTCAAAACACAAAACGCAAAGGCCCTCTCCTCCTCTAGGGTCAGGCCAGCCTCATGGAGGTCCTCAGGACAGCTCGTCCCAGAGACTCAAAGCAGTTAAGAAAATCCTGATTAACATAACTAAGTGAAAACTGGCACTAGGGTCTATATTATGCAGTCATCTAAATCAGTATTTGAGTTGAACGTATGACGTTGTATGTTTGCCTTTAGATGACAAAATTAGATACTTTTCTAAAGATTATTGGAAGAGCTAAACCTAGAATTAATATTTGGCCTTTGCTTTGTTTCTTGACATGGGACATCTTTGTGTGTGTGTGTGTGTGTGTGTGTGTGTGCTTCCATGCACATGTGTACATGTATGTGCATGTGTGGTCAATAAAAAATCTTCCTACCTTTCACGGGAACATTCATGGACATACAGATATGCCAGAAGTTCTAGCTAACAGAAATCAAAATCTAGACTCTTCTGTATTGCAGATGGTTTTTTGATGAATTTGGGTGCCGTGTGAAGCAGAAGCACTAGCTGCTGGCCCTCGGGAATCCCCTTGGTTAAGAAGCACAGGCTGGGACTTGAAGGTCACTACCCCACCTTCTGCAGGATGCCTGCACTTCAGGTCACTGAAGCCACCGCAGCCTCCTGGAGTGCATTTCCTTCTCCATCTGCTGCTTCTGTGAAGGAGCATCAGGCCTGGGAGTAGGGAAGGCAGTGCCAGGGCTGCCTGGGACACCGGAATTGCAGAAGGCAGGGGTGGGGAAGCAGGGCCAAGAGAGGGCATTTCTGGGGGCTGTGGACTTTCACACCCCCTCCGAGAGAGAGCTCAGTAGCTGCTTAGAATTCCCCAGAGGTGAGGCACCTGGTGTTCCCGCCAGGGGGGAGCGCACTGGCTGCTGTTCAGCCATGTGATGGATCCTGCCCCTCAGAATGCAGAACCCCTGATCCCATGCCCCATGCCTCATGCCAGGTCTAGTGGCATGGGGCATGCAGGGCCAGAAAACCCGTGGGTCTAGCGCGTTGCATGTCTTCCTGAGCAGTGGTGAGCAACATAAGAGAGTGGGCACGCAGAAAATGCAGGTGACTTGATGCTGGGAGAGGTAGCACGGGGACGTCCATGCTTAAGACCTCGAGTCTGGGGGCTGGAGCGGTGGCATGGCGGTTACAGTGCTTGCCTCGCATGTGTGAGTACTCGAGTTCAAACGCCAGCACCACGTACACAACAAAGTGTCCGAGGAATGGAAGCCACATAGAACTAAATAAAAATTTCTTCTCTCGGGGCTGGAGTGGTGGCTCA
>PVKS010053609.1:0-10352 GCA_004027875.1 Aplodontia rufa
ATCAGTCTTCATAGTGTGTTCCTTAGGGATGCATAGCAGGGACTGAAATTAATGACTTAGGTGAAGCTATAAATATGTTTCTTAAACAATTTAGGAAGTAATGACATTACTGAAAAAATTCCAAAACACCCCTCCCAATTTTGATTTGTTCTTTATAATCACATTAGTCAGATTTAACAATCAAAAGGCTAGATGGGGGGCTGGAGCGGTGGCTCAGTGGTTATGGCGCTTGCCTGGCAATGTGCAAGTACATGGGTTCGAATCCCAGCACCACGTATACAATGAAGTGTCGGAGCAATGAAGGCAACAAGAAAAACTAAATAAAATTGATTCACTCTGTCTCTCCCTCTCTCTCACTGTCTCTCTCTCTTAAAAAAAAAAAAAGGCCAGATGGGCTACAGTGTAGCTCATTGGACCACTTGGCTTCCTGGGTAATGTTAAGCTGGTGCTCTTGATTGATTAGTGTATCACACACACGCAGTCTTCAGTAGAAAAATGTACGGCCAATTTAAGATTCATCGACAATAATTTTTAAGAAGCCTCTGAGAGATTCGTCATTTTGAAACGGTTGTGTCTTAATGAATTTTCCATTAAATCTTCTTTTTAAATTGTGAATTCCAGAAGTGGATCTCCGAGCCTTCTGATAGGAGGATTATGTCTATTATGTGTACACTACGCAACCGCAGTGCAGCAAGCAGGCCCACCTTGTTCCTGTCAGTACTCACAAAGAAAACACGGACGTGAGACACCAGTTCTTCAACAACTTCAGTTTTATCATTTTCCAAGCATTTAAATCTACTATGCTGTTGCTTTCTGAGCTGGGGCAGGATAGCATCTAAGACAGGGAAACAAGTCCCCTTGCAGCCATTGACTATAATTCAGCCTGACCCTACTGATCCTGGATATAATTTCAGCTTCTTTGTGAATAATTTGGGAATTATAAAACTGCTTTGCCTGATTTATAGCTTGCACTTTTCTGAAAGTGTCCTAAAAATGTTAGGGAGCTACACAAGCAAAAGATATAATTAACCTGCCCCATAAGATATGTTAACAAAACTATTTGATTAAGATAGCTTGTAATTTATAAGTGTTATTAGAAAGAATTACATGACTGCTCAGGAAAGAGCATTAAAGAGTATAATTAACCTGGCATATGCCCTCGGAGCATTTTACAAAGCTATTAAAATGGTGCTTCTAAAGGTTATTTAAAAATGAGTATATTATCTTTATCACCTTACTGTGAATAGTATAATTACATCCATGTACAAAGTTAATCAGGACAAAGCAAAATGAAAGATAAAATAACATTTATGCAAATTTAAATATGCGTGAACAAGAGGATAGTGCCTTTAAAAAAAAAAGAATAATACACCAATAAAACCCACTGGAGTTGGGCATGGTGGTGCAGGCATGTAATCCCAGCAGCCTGGGAGGCTGAGGCAGGAGGAACACAAGTTCAGTCAGCCTCAGCAACTTAGCAAGACCCTGTCTCAAAAAAAAAAAGAAAAAAGACACGGGCTGGGGATGTTGCTCAGTGGTTAAGTGCACCTGGGTTCAATCCCTGGTACCAAAAAAAAAAAAAATGGACTAGGGAAAGCAGGATCCTAAGGGATGATAAATGCATGAGTGGACACTGAGGCAGAGCAGGGACCTCTCACACCGACCATAGCAATTCTTTTCTGAGGCATCACTGGGGAATTTGATCCACCAAACCCTTGGCACCCCAAATCCAGGAAAACACACACACATCAAGGTGTTTGCGGGTCCAAGTATCCAGATGAAGTGCCTTCAACCCTCCGTTGGTACCTTCTGACCTCCTCTGTTCTTCAGGGAGCAGATGTGGCTGAAGGAAGAGCTGCTGCAGGTGTGGCCTGGGGCTGTTCCAGAGACCTGTCCCAGCTGACTATGAAGGCATCACTCCAGCCCGACCACTGACTTCTGATGGTTTAAAAGTCTCCCCCAAAACCCGTATTGAAATTTAATTGCCATGGTAACATCATTAACACTGTAACCTTAGGAAGTGGTGGGGCCTTTAAGAGGTTCAGGTACTGAGGGCTCTGCCCTCACAAATGGATGAATGCTGTTGTCGTGGGAGTTCCTTAATTATCATTCGAGTGGGTTTCTGATAAAAAGTATAACATTGGTCCACTTTTCCCCTCTTCCTCATGAGCTCATTTGCCCTTCCACCCTGTTCTGACACAGCACAGTGGCACCATGCTCTTGAACTTCCAAGCCCCTAGAACTGTGAGCCGAATACCCACCTATCGTTTATAAATACCCAGTCTGTGGTAGTCTGTTATAGCTACAGCAAACAGACTAACACACTGTTGGGGGCTTTCTGAAGTTTGGGAGTTTCCAGTCATTAAAGATGAGCCTGAGTCTTAGGTAAGTCCCCACACTTAGTTCTGTGACTGTGAGCAAGTTGCTGGTGCCCGCTGTGGCGTATAACTTGGGTATCATATCAAGATCCCCATTGCAGGACCAGCATGTGATAAATCAGCAATCATTACCAAACACTGCTTATTACTGTCACTGTTACTCTGCTAAGTATTTCCTTTTATTCTTGGGACACGGTTCTCTGAAGCAGGGGTGGGAGAAGTGCCTTCTTCATGCACCTGTGCATCCTCCCTCTTACGTCTCAGACTTGCTCATCCTCACCTCTTCGGTCAGCAGCCCTCACTAGCAGGTGACATCCGGCAAGAATGGGATTATAGATAGTGATGTGGCCTACAAACCTACATCTTACTTAAATTAGCATCTATAATGTGAAGAGTTGGACTTCATTTTTTTTCAAGAACTAGGATTGAATCCAGGGGTGCTGTACACTGAGCCATATCCCCAAGACCTTTTCATTTTTTATTTTGAGACAGGGTCTCACTAAGTTGCTGAGGCTGGCTTTGAACTTGCGATCTTCCTGCCTCGGCCTCTCCAGGTGCTGTGATTACAGGTGTGCACCACCACCAGGCCCAGCTGTAGTTAAATATTTTAAAGCAAGTGCTCTTGAATCACTCATTTTTATTAATATTTTTACTAACCACCACAATACATTCCTGTTTACTAAAATAAATAAAATGAGGTAAGTGGGGCTTCACTTTATTCTGGTATAAATGAAAGGACTTAACTAGAAAAAAGAAATGGGTGGTACTGCCAGCTTTTACAGTGATTAGCTGTGAAAGCCAGGGAGAGTTACTTGAGTTTCAGTTTACATGGAGGGCTCTGTACAAAGCACTCTGAAATCAGGGGCTGGAGCGGTGGCTCAGCGGTTACAGCGCTTGCCTGGCATGCACAAGTATGTGGGTTCGAACCCCAACACCACATACACAAGGAAGTGTCAGAGCAACAAAAGCCACATGAAAAACTAAATAAAATTGATTCTCTCTTTCTTTCTTTCTCTCTCTCACTGTCCCTCTCTTTAAAAAAAACAAAACAAAAACAAAAACCCTCTGAAACCCAAGGCTATTTTTCTCTAGTTCTGAAAGACGGTGGTCTGCATAGAGGGTTTCTATATTCAGGTACAGTCAAGTACAGTTGTGATAAAGAAAATGAAGGAATAATCACTGACAGTCTGAGGACCAGATTTAAAATACACATTTGGAGCCAGGCATGGTGGCACATGCGTATAATCCCAGTGACGGGGAGGCTGAGGCAGGAGGATTGCAAGTTTAAAGCCAACCTCAGCAACTTAGCGAGACCCTGTCTCAAAATTTAAAAATTAAAAAAAAAAAAGATTGCAGATGTTGCTCAGTGGGTAAGTGCCCCAGGTTCAATTCCTGGTAAAAAGAAAAAAAATCATGCAGAAATATAAAACATACAAAGCATAAATTCAGATGAACTTCAGTGTCGTTTAAAAGATAATTCCAACAACGAGGAGAGCAAAACTAAATATTTACTCCTCTGTACACTGATAACTAAATATATGACCTAGCTTAATAGAGTTTCTTACTGAGATACTGCCATCGACATTAAGTGACCCCATTAACTAAATGTTAAAATGCCTTTTCCAAATGCAGGTAATCCATCTAGCCCACCTTTTGACTCGGATCTGGGACGAATCTGACATTGATAAGTTGGTCCTCCCGCTCTCAGATTTCCCTATCAGAAGTCCAGTGCTTGGCCCATTACTGACTTTCAGACGGTTCTGCAGGTGCCATCTCTGGTTTCGTGGTTTCCAGTGACCAGCCTGGTTCTGGCACAGACACAGCAGCCCCTGCTGCAGAAACAGGACCTGCGCAAGGGCACTACATGCCTGACAAGTGTTACTCCAGGGTGCCCAAGACTCACACACCATTCCCACCTCCATGGCTCTTACTGCTGTGGAACACACGGTTAGCACCTCGTAAATATTAGTGCAAGCTGGGGGCCGTGGCTCAGTGATTTCAGCGCTTGCCTCGCATGCACAAGGATGCGGGTTCGAACCCCAGCACCACCTACACAGCAAAGTGTCACAGCAGCGAAAGCCACATGAAAAACTAAATAGAATTGATTCTCTCTCTCTCTCTCTCTTAAAAAAAAAAAAAGAAAAGAAAATTAGTGGACTGACCCAATTGTCAGGGTGCCTCCTGTGAGTGCTGCATTTGGTCTAACCTCTAGACCAGCACCTACCTCCTTTGCTGGAACACACTGCAGTGTCATCTCCGTACTCCACAGGTCATTACTTGGTGCTTCCTACCACAGCAGAGCAATTTACTTAATTGTAATATTTTCACCCTTTCTTATCCCCAAAGGTCCCAATTTGCCCAGATTAAGAATGGGCTAGGGAATGGTGGTTACTAAAGCAACAATCTAAGTGGTTTTCTAATTGCTGTAGTGTAGGTCTTAAAAGTCCCTTGCAGACCCACATGCTGAAGGCTCGGTCACCAGCCTGTGGGATTATTAGGAGCTGGTGGAACTCTCAAGAGGTGGGGTGCAGTGGAGGCTGGAGCTAAGCCCAGGCTTGGGGGAAAGGTAAACAAACTCATGGATCAGAACCATAGAACAAAAATAAAATATGTCAATATATGTGAGATACAGTTGCAAGATGCTGCATAAGATATTTGAATAAGCTATACTGCATGCCTTCACGAAAATGTAAATGTTAATCCTATTGTCAAATATATCTAAAAATAACAAAGGGTGATAGGAGGGGAGAAGGGGAAATGGTAGAACTGCATCACTGTGTATACTATAGTCATGCATATAAAAATGTTCTTCATAGGAATAAGAGTTACATCACTGGGCTGGAGCAGTGGCTCAGCGGTTTCGGTACTTGCCTGGCAAGCATGAGGATCCGGGTTCAAACCCCAGCACCATATACACAACTAAGTGTTAGAGCAACTAAGGCCATGTGAAAAACTAAATAAAATTGTTTCTCTCTGTCTCTCTCACTGTCCCTCTCTCTTAAAAAAAAAAAAAAAGAATTACATCACTGTACTTGAGTATTTTAGGAAAACTGTAGGACCAAGAAAGAGAGGCAAGGGATCTGGGAACAGGAGGAGGGAAGTAGGGGGATGCAGTGGGTGGGGTGGGGGGATGTTGACCAAGTCGTATTGCTGTATTGTGTGCATCTATGAATATGTGACAACAAATTCCATCATTACGCACAATTATAATGCACCAATAAAGTTTTAAAATAAAATAAAAATGGAAAAAAAGAGGAGGTGGGGCCCAGAGGAAGGAAGTTAGGTCCCTATGGGAGTGACCTTGAAGATGAGCTCAGCCCCTTTCCCTCTCTCTTTGCTTCTAGCTGCTATAAATCAAGCAATTTCTTCTGACATTATTCCCTGCCATGATGTTCTACTGTGCTGCCATGGGCCTGAAGGCAGCAGCGCCACATGACCACAGCCTAAAACCTCTGAAACTGTGAGCCAAAATAAACCTTTCATCCTTTTAAGTAGATTATCTCAGACATTTTGTCACAGTAATGGAAAGCTGACACAGTTATTCAACTCATGTGTTTGGCAGAGTTACATGTCAGCATTGTCCATCCACCTGGTGGATTCATTTCATCCATTTTATAGGAGACCAGATCTGCACACTTTCAGATAAGAATCCCTGGGCCTTAAACTGGACGATCGGTGTGATCTTCTCTCTGTATGCTAGATATGCACATTAAATGGTTATGATTCAGGTGCAGTTATGGAAAGTAGTCCATGGTATTCATAGTTCAAGAATGGGTATGACAGTAAGCCAGAGAGAGGAGATGCCTTTGCTCAAAGCAGAGACTCTTAGGCCCTAGGGAAACTCAAAACAGGGGAGCTTGGGATGCCTGAGTTCTTTTTGCGACTCTCTCATTTATTACCTTAATCTTTGGGTCACATCTCTGCTCAGCTCTGTATGCAGGCATGTTAATCATTTACTACAAACTAGCAATACAGGCTTATTATCTCTAAAATGACCTGACCTATCTCATCCTCTGTCAACTTCTAGTGCGTTGGGGTCCCTGGGTAAGGGTCACCACAAAACCAGGACACAGGGGATGCAGAGCAAAGGCAGTAATGCAACTGCATACTGCTGTTTATTCACAAGCTGCTTATATAGAGAACTCACACAATACAAGTATTAACTTCCCTTATCTTTACTCCCTATGCTTATCTAAGAAGTTATGCAAAGAGAATTGTTCCTTTGTTCTACTTATTCTACATAGCAATTGTTCCAGACTTATCTAATCTTCTTGCTGTGCCCTCAAACATATGCTAGTCTTGCAATGTTCTTTTCTAAATAGGACAAGGGCCACTTCCTGCTGAATCTGTGCTTGCAGAACCTGTGACAAGAGATAAGGGGAAGAGAACATTTTCTCCTCCTAGCTCTTGCATGCCAGAGCTGGCCTTCATCTCAGACACAGTCCTTACAAGGCCTCAGAGCAGGGGGTCTCCTTGTACTATAACAATTCCTTCTTTTTTCTTTTCTTTTTTATCGAGCACAGCCTTCCACAAAGTTAATATGGATTGTTGTGAGGGTTTAACAATAGTAAAATATCCAATCAATAATATCAATAAAATAATACACAATACTATACCTATTCCTCCAGCGGTATGCGAAAGACTTTGAATTATCCCCTTAGTATCTAAACCTTCTAATTGCTTAAGGAACACTTCTGCTATAACAGCGGCGTCTTCAGTTTGAAATTGTTTTCCAAATACCTCATGAATATTAGTCTGCAAAGCATTAATCATATTCTGAGCTGAAGAATTATTATCTAAATAATCTTGAATTAAATTCCAATCATGTTGACTGTTATTATATTTAACATTAGTGACACAAAAGCTAGTAGAATTCCAATCACATTTAAGCCAAATCTGTCTTTCTAATGTCAATATTTTCTTCCCCAACCATCCAACAGTTTGTTTCAATATATCAATTTGTGTTTGTAATGGAGAATCAATTTGAATCTGAGATAGCCACAAATCATGTGAATCTTTATGCCACTCTTCCACAAAATGCTTGGTTTGCAAAGAAGTATGCAAAGCGGTCCCAGATACTGTGGCAACAGTAGTAACAGCGATCAAACTTAAAATGACAGCAACTACAATGCCTACCATTCTTTTAGAACGTTTTAACAGTTTCTTAAAAAATTCTAATACCAAAGCATCTAAAGGATCATAAGACCAAGAGCATTACAAATTAACAGGTAACCAAATATGTGTTTTTTGTTGTAAAATCATAATTGAATACCCATCGCTGAAATCAATAGAATTATTTATACAGGAGTACAATTGACAATTATAACAAGAAATATGTGGGTCAAAAGAAAAATTCCCAATTAAGAACAAAAATGGCAAAGGAATACAGGTAGTAATATTATACTCCCTAAACATGGTAAAGTTATATTGAGCTTGAGACTTGCTAGTGCCTGAATATGAGCCATTCATCAGCATGACTGGTCGTAAGGCAGCAGCAACTTTCCATAAATGAGTTTGAAGGTAATTAGGAAATTGACAGGAGGCCACTCGTGGATCAGCAATTCCACCATCACCCCAGGCCATAAGTGGTGTGGCAATCAAGGTCTCATTCCATTTCTCTTTCGGAGGCATTCTAAATGCAAGAGACAAATGACATTGAGTATCATTCCATTCTGAGCAGTTCCTAATAAACTGACCATAAGGTCCCCACATGACAATGTTATCTTTAATTTTTCCAAATTTGCCTCGGCATTCTTGCCAAACAAAGGGTACATACCCATGCCTCATATATGTAAAATCAGGACATTCGGGAAAGATGGTAGGCATGTCCCATGTAATATTATTCCAGGTCATATTAATTGAGCAAGCAGCCAGTCGCTGCAATCGGGTATGATTTCCATTACTCCAATTACCAGAAAGAATCCAATACTGCCAGTCCATCTCTAAGCAAGGAGGAGAACCCAAACATAAGGGTTGATTGTTTCCTTTATAAGAAAAATTATAAGGAGTTCCATCATCTTTATTAAGATATGTAAGATTATTCCAGGGAGGAGATAAAATAGCAGGAGTAGTATATATAGAAATATCCATGCCTTCCCAGACTGCAGGTTCCATTAATGGAGGATTAGGGATATAAGCCCAATAACTTCCATTCACCTCCGAAGCAGAAGTGACAGTCAGAAGAGCATACATAGCTAAAAATAAGTTTTCAGCTGTCAATGGCTTTCCTGTATGCTGCAACACCTTTTGTCCCTCCCCACTAAGCTTCTTAATTTGTCCCCATGTGGGCAGGGGAGCAGAATTTGGACGTTGGACGTCAACAATGTAGAGGCCCAAGATGTAATTGAGCCATTGCAGCCATAGGAATCTCATCAGGATCTTGATTTGCTGGGCTTCGACGTGAATATGGAGCTGTTTGCAGGATTCCGCGTCTGGATCCATTGTCCTGGGAGCCACTGTCGATGTCCATTTTCTGTGGAAACATAACTATATCCCTTCCCTCTATATAGTAATATTCCAGGAATCCACTCAGCATCTGCAGCAATTTTTATCCAAACAGGATCATGTGTAACATCTACATTTTTACTTTCAAAATGCCTTTCTGCTCGAGTAAGAATTTCTCCTTGTGGTAAATTTAAAAAGTTTAAGGTAAATAATGCTTGATGCAAAATAGATCGTGTTTGATTTTGTATAAATAATAATAAATCCATACCATAATCCGTCCTTTTCCTCCTTTTTAATTTTGTTATTTGAAGTTTAAGAGTATGATTTACTCTTTCTACGAATGCTTGTCCCTGTGGATTATATTCAATTCCAGTAACATGTTTAATATCATAAAATTCACAAAATCTGGCAAATTTTTTACTAATATATGCAGGACCATTTTCAGTCTTTATTATTGCAGGTGTCCCCATAACAGCAAAGGTTTTTAACAAATGTTGAATAGCATGATTTGCTGTTTCACCTGATTGTGCAGTAGCCCATAAAAATTTTGAGTATGTATCAATAGTTACATGAACAAAAGATTGTTGCCCAAATTGTGGAATGTGGATTATATCCATTTAAGTCAAAACAGTTAAAAAATACAAAACGACATTGACAAGAGGAAATAGTACCGGTGATCAGACTGATTTATACATAAAACCCATTAATGATAAAGCCTCTATGCATATAAAACGAATGCAAGCCTGGTTTAAAATGAACAATGTTGAAAAGACAGCACTTGATATTTTTTGTATGTAGAATTACACCTGTTGGAATTTTAACTCTTAATAACCTTGTTTTGTTTTAGTGACGACCCAGATTAAAGCAATCTTAAATTATCTTTGTAGAGTTTAATCTATAAAAACACATTTAATAAACATAAATATATGTTACCTTATAGAATTCATAAAAACACATTTAATAAACCCAAATATCATCTTATAAAAACTAAATCAAGATTACTCAAATTTATTTAGCAGTTAATGTTTTAACATTTTGACTTTGTAAATTTATCAGATGTCTTTTTTAACAAACACATTTATAAAATTAATTTTATTTATGTTAAATTTATATTATTCCTTTGTTGTTAACTTAGGTTATCCATGAAACCTCAGGATATTAGACAAATATAAGCCATCCTTTTCCATTGAAGAAAAATCCTAGAAGAAATTAATGTTGCACTCTAAACATTTATAGAAATTAACATTTTATTGATTGACCACCTAGAGAAAACATCTGAGTTAGTATTGTTAAATACATCTTTATTCTTATGTATAAATGATTTAGATTGAACCTCTATTTTTAAATGTTTAAGTCACTTGAATTAAAAGTCATTTGGATCCATGTTTTTAATTTTTAATATAATTTATGAGCGCTCATTTATAAGCCAATTTGGTACCATATATTGAACATACATATAACATACAATCATATAGGACAGGAGTGTGTGCACACACACAAAACAACAGGAAACATAGATTTTTAGACCCT
>PVKS010053610.1:0-10346 GCA_004027875.1 Aplodontia rufa
TTTGTTAAAATCTTGCAAGGTTGCTCAAAAATAAAAAAATAAAAAAATTTAAAAAATTAAAAAAAATAACTAATACATGTCATAATTCATAAAATGATAATCATAAATACACCTTCTAAATCACAACGATAAGTTATTAATGTAGAGGATTTAGTCAATTAATATATTTTAATTCTGTATAATTTAAATAGTACATTGATGTTAAAGGTTATCTTGTATTTCCATATTTTTCAAAGCAAAATATATACCTGTTTCTGCAGGTCTTGTATTCTACTTTAAGAATTGGTTTACAAGATTCGGATTTTCTTCCTTCTCTTTGACTTTTTCCTAAGGAAAGAAATGGATTTTATTAAATGTAATTTAAATTTTATGCACTAGAGATTTTGAAAAATTTCACTTAAAAGAATATAAAGAAAAGTAAATAATGTGTAACTATATGTTCATCATTACAATAAGTCTATGCATCCTGGTATTTTTATAGATCTTGTAATTTTTAGATTATAACAATTGAATGCTACATAATCAATAGTAATTTATAAAATTATTCAACTTTGGTTGCTTTACAAAAATTTCCACATATAAACCTAGTTTCTTGTAAATTATTTTAACTTATCATGCTTGAACATAAAATAGTAAGCTTAGAACCGAGGACACAAAAACATGTGTTTATCCAAAAATGAAATGAGTTAGTATGAAAATACACCCTGGGCTAAACATTTTATCTAATTTAAGAAAATCCCTTCATATGCAGAAAGATTTGCAATGTAACACGTATGACAGATATTCATAATCATCCCATTTTCTTCAAATTCATTTAAAGGAAAGTCTACTACACAATAAACATAGAAAACCTATTTCAAAATTTTAAAAGCAAGTAAGAAGGCTGGAGTGGCTGGCGGCTCAGTGGTTACGGCACTTGCTTGGCATGCCCAAAGGCCAGGGTCCAAACCCCACCACCAAATACATAACGATGTGTCAAAGTAATGAAGACCACATGAAAAGCTTAAATAAAATTCTCTCTCTCTTAAAAAAAAAAACAAGTAGGGGCTGGAGTGGTGGTTCAGTGGTTATAGCGCTTGCCTGGCATGTGCGAGTATGCAATTTCGAACCCCAGCACCACATACACAATGAAATGTCCAAGGAATGTCACATATAAAACTAAATAAAAATTACTTCTCTCTTTCTCTCTCACTGTCCCCTCTTTCTAAAAAACACAAAAACCAAGTAAATGATGTATTATTTACATTTGTGTAAATCAAAAACAATCGTTTCTTATATGGGAAGAATGATGGTATTTAGACTCCATATAATTTTGAACAATGGATCAAAATAAAAGCAACTTATTCATACAACATACTTATCTTTTTAGTTATACTCTTGATTCAATTCTATGTCTCATTTTGAAAAAAATTTGCATGTTTTTTGGAATGTTATATTTGCTTATTTTTATTTCTAGTAAATACTCTTACTTATTCTTATATAACCACAATTTGTAGATATACTTACCTATTATATAAAAAGATGCTTACATGCAAATATATTTAAATTTTCAGGATAGCTTAAGAATGGCAGAGCCAAATCCAAATAGGATGCCAAGATAATTTTATTTAATTAGTTTAAGGGGCAAAGAATAAGCATGCATCAAGCCATTATATTCCCCTTTCTTCTTCCTTCTCTTGTATCATGTCAACTTAAAAAAACCCAATAATATCAAATTGGCCATATCATTCACATTGTAAAAAAGATATATCATATATAAAATATAAATGCAGATATTATATGTAGATCATAACATACTATAAGGTGATAACTTGTGCTCAGAGACTCACTCTGAAACTCTGAACAGTGGTCTTAAGATCAAAAGATTGGGGGCTGGAGCAGTTGCTTAATGGTTGGTGCACCTGCCTGGCAGGCACAAGGGCCCTGGTTCCAACTAGCGCACCACATACAAAACTAAGTATCAGAGAAACAAAAATTAGATGAATAAAGAAAAATTTATTCTCTTTCTCTCTCTTAAAAAAAAAAAAAGAATGGTTGGGAAACAGTCAGATGGCAGGCTCAAGGAAGGATGCATTCCTAGCTACTCTGTGACTTGGTATTCACGCAGCAAGAGTACAACAATTAAAAGCCTTCCAGAAAAGAAAAGCATAGGACCTGATAGATACTCAGCTGAGTTCTACCAGACATTAAACAAGGACTAATAACCTCTTTGCCTTAAATTATTCTATAAAAGTGAAAGGGAGGGAACCCTTCCAAAACTTTTTTTAACAGGCAAACATAACTGTGATATCAAAGCCAGAAAAAGATGCATCAATGAAAGAAAACTAGAGACCTACATTGTGGATGAACATAGATGGAAAAATCCTAAATAAAATATTAGCACACCTCATTTAAAAGCACATCACAAAGATAATACACCATGATCCAGTGGATTTGATTCCAAAGATACAAGGTTGGTCCAATATACACAAATAAATAAGTGTGATTCATCATTTAAACAGATTTACAGACAAGAATCCCATGATTGGCTGAAGAGGTGGCTCAGTAGTAAGATGTTTGCCTGGAATGTGTAAGGTTCTGGGTTCAATACCCAGCACTTCAAAGAACAAATAAATAAATAAAAAACAAACCAGAAAAAAATATTTTAAAAAAGCACAGGACCATCTCAATACAACAGAAAAGATCTTTGATAAAACACAACACCCATTCATGTTAAAAACACTGAAGAAACTAGGGATTGAAGGAATTACCTCAACATTGTAAATGCCATCTATGACAAACAACTCAGCATCATACTAAATGGAGAAAAACTAAAAGCATTTCCACTAAATTCAGGAACAAGACAAAGCTGTCCACTCTTATCACTCCTGTTCAATATAGTCCACAAAATTAGCCAGAATTATCGCACAACAAAAGGAAATCAAAGGGATACAAATTGGAAAAAAACAAGTCAAATTTTATCTCTTTGCTGATGGTATAATCCTATAATGAGAGGCCCCCAAAAAACTCCACTAATAAATGAATTTAACAAAGTAGCAAGATACAAGATCAACACCCATGAATCAATAGTGTCTCTCGGAAGAAATCAGGAAAACATCTCATTTATAATAACCTCAAAATTAAAAAATAAATGTGAATTAATCTAACCAAGGAAGTAAAAGAACTCCACAATGAAAAATATAGAATAATGAAGAAATAAATTGAAGAACACCTTTGAAGATGGAAAGAATCCCATGTTCTTCCATAGGCAGAATTACTATTATCAAAATGGCCATACTACCAAACATGTTATACAGATTTAATGCAATTCCCATAAAATACTAAACATTTTTTATCAGAATTAGGAAAAACAATTCTTGAATTCATTTGGAAGAAGAAGACACCCAGAATAGCTAAAGCAATAATAAGCAAGAAAAACAAACCAGAAGGTACCATAACACTCAATCTGAAATTATACTACAGAACAGTATAAACAAAAACAGCATGGTATTGGTATCAAAACAGGCATGAAGACCAACAGAATATAATAGAAGAAATACAGACAAATACACAAACCAATAGCAATCTGATACTTGTAACAAAGTTGCCAAAAATTTATCCTGGAGAAAGACAGCCTTTTTCAACAGATGGTGCTGGGAAAACTAGATAGCTACATGCAGAAAAATGAAATTATACCATTATCGTTCACACTGCAAAAACACAAACCAAAATGGATCAAAGATATAGGAATTAGACCAGAAAACTTGACAACTTTTATTAGAAAACATAGGGTCAACACTCCATCATATAGGAATTGGCACTGACTTCCTTAACAATACCCCAAAGTGCAAGAAATAAAACCAAGAATCAGTAAATGGGATGCCACTAAACTAAAAAGCTTCTGCACAGCAAAAGAAATGATTAAGACTGAAAAGAGGGCCTAGAGAATAGTAGAAAACCTTAGCCAGCTTACCCTCTCATAGGGGACTAATTTCCAGAACATACAAAAAATTTAAAAAACTTAACAGGAAATTTAAATAAAACTACCGTTTATGGCTGAAAAATTTTTATGGTTGAAATATTAGGTGTCTCACAAAAGCTCATGTGTGCGACAAAGTAAAAAAGTTTATAGGTGAGATTACCTAATCAGTGCATTAATGCCCTGATAAGGATAACTGGTGGTAACTGTAGGCAAGTAGGGTATGGTTGGAGGAGATGTGTAATTGGAGGTATGCCTTTGGGATATATAGTGTTTCTGTGATAAGGGAAGTCTGTCTCTCTGTGTGTGTGCCTCCTCTCTACTTCTTTCTGGTGAAATGTCCTGAGCCACTTTTTTCCCACCACTCTCTTCTGCCATGATGTTCTACCACACCTTCTGTCCAGAACAATGGAGCTGCTCTCTATGGAGAGAGGTTGCTGAAACCATGAGCCCACAAATAAACTTTTTCTCCTCTAATTGATCTTGCCATGTCTTTTGGTAATGGCAGAGAAAAAGCTGACTAAAATATAATATTCCACTCTGTATATCCATCATATATTTGTTATCTACTCACCATGGATTGATATGTGGATTAATTCCATGTCTTCACTATTGTCAATAGTACTACAATTAACATGGGATTATAAGGATCTCTTTGACAGACTGATTTAATTTCCTTTTAATAAATACCCTGAAGTTGGATGACTTGATCACATGGTACATCTATTTTTAGGTTTCTTAGGAACCTCTACATTGTTCACCACAATGGCTGTACTTCATACCTGCAGTAGAAGAGTTCCCCATTTACCACATCCTCTCTAGCACTTGGTATTTTTTGATATTTTGGTAATATCCATTTAGACTGGAGTGAGATATTACCTAATTGTGCTTTTCATTTGCATTTCCCTTATAGTAATTTTTGAATATTGATAGCTTCTTTTGAGAAATGTCAATTCAGATAATTTGCCCATTTTAAGTAATTGGGCTTCTTGTTATTTGCTATTGTAATTTTTTAGTTCCTCTGTGTTTATTCTGTATTAATCCCCTACCAGATTAACAGCTTATAAATAGTTCCCATTTTTAAGGTTGTCTCTCCACTCTGTTGATTATTTGCTTCACTATATGATACCTTCTTAATTTGACATAACCCCATTTATTTATTTTGTTTTTGTTGTCTTCACTTTAGGATATTATTTTAAAAATCACTGCCCATATTAATATAATTTCATAGTTTCAGTTTTTATATTATAACTTTGGTCCCTTGTGAGTTAATTTTTGGATATGGTGAGAGACAGAGGTCAAATTTTATCCTTCTGCATATGGATGTCCACTTTCCCCCACACCATTCATAAAGGCTGCCCTTTCTCCATTATATTGTTTCTGCTTGTTTATGGGTTGTTTCCACCTTTCCTGGGAATTCGTTAACTGTACATATGTCATTTATGAGTTTTGGCTTTTATGCCAGGACCATGCTTTGTTGGTTACTTTAGTTTAACAGTATATCTTAAGATCAGACAGGTTGTAAATGGCACGAGTTGGTTCACTGTGCTTACCTGGTGTGATGCAAGGTCCTGCAAGTATCCAAGCAACACCTCTAGCTTTGTTCCTTTTGCTTAACATTGCTTTAGTTATTTGGTGTCTTTTGTGCTTCCACATGAATTTTACGGTTTTTTTTTTTCTATTCCTGTGAAGAATGTTGCTATTATTTTGATGGGGATTTTATTCATCCTGTAAATCACTTTGAGTAGAATGGACATTTTAACAATATTAATTCTTTCAATATATTAACATGGGAGCTCATTCCATTTTGTGTATGTTTCTTCTATTTATTTGATGATTTATCATTTTTATTGTAGAGATCATTAATTTCCTTGGTTAAATTTATTTGTAGTTTTTTGTTTAAAGCCATGTGAATTCGACTGTGACCAGACAAGGGTGAAAAATGTGCAGTACTTGCTTGACTCAGGAGCAACAATGAAGCAGCTTTGGCTGCCACAAAAGGAAAGCTGATTCATTAGACCCCTAACCACTGACACTGAGGAAGGCACTATAGGAAGACTAAGGATAGTTGCTGGGATCTGGATCACTGAGTAATACAAGAGGGAAGTTTCCTGAACATCCAGTTACAGAGACCCAGTAGGGAATAAAATTGTCTGAGGTTATATAGAAGAAAGTTTCTGATGCCAGCCTTAAAAGCTGCACAGTCTGTCCTGTGACTACAATTGGCTGAGGGAAAGAGCATAGTATGGATACTTGCAGGACCTTTCAACAGAGTGGGTAAGCACATCAAACCAACTCATGTCATTCACAACCTGGTGCAGTGGAAACTAGAGTCTGGAGACCCTTCACCAGTGTACTTCAGAGCATGGCATTAGCTGGGGAATACTTGGGTGCACCACAAAGCACCCATGGAAAAACCACAACTGTGGCTCCAGTACTTACAGCCAGCAACCAGGATCTCCACTACTGTGAAAAGAATCCATTTGAGGTAACAGGTACACAGTAAGCCACAACAATTACAGGGACACTCCAAGGCCTGCAGCCTGAACTACCACAATAAACAGAAGCACCCAACTCACAACACTGAGCCCTCCAAGCAGTAAATTGCTGGCCCCCAAGCCAACAAACCACAAGTTACTGGCAGGAGGCTAACAGCAACTAGGAAATTGGCTCCTGTGGTGCAGTAACTCAGGAGAGTCCACAACCTAGACTTGACAACAATTATCTCCACCTGGAGATGGTATAATATAAATAAACTGTAATGTCAACTTGGACATATAAATAACTCCTTAACTTGAATGATAACTGTTAACCCAATAGCCAACACTGTATCTGAAACCATTTAAATGTATACCAGTGAATGATATCAAGAATTAATCAATCCTCCTATCTTTGTTTTCTTAGCTCTGTGTATACCTGCTTCTCTTACAGCCTACTTATCCCCTTGTACTACCTGCTACTACTTCAAATAACACTCATCCAACCCTTTTTTTATTCTCATATTTGCCCAATCTTTCTTCCTCCCTCCTTTTAGCCCTCACTTAAGGGTAGTAAGTTTACTAAATATAACAACTGATTTTTAACCTATTCTAGAACTTTATTATAGATACATACCTGATTTTGAGGCAGAGCAGAGAACAACTGCAAAAATTTTTATTTTTAAAAGGCAAAACAGAATGAGGCCTGGCTCAGAAGTTATTATAGGAAAAAGGGCCCAGTGACATCACTTAAAGTAGGCTGATATTGGGATCAGTAGAGGTTAGACAGTGAATTAAAATATCATTATGTTGCCCAACCCAGGGCTTCTAAAAAAAGCAGTTCAGAAAATAGTCCTTTACTTAAAAGAAGTTAGAACCACACTGATAGGTGAGTAGACATACAAATAATATGAAAAAGCAAGGGAAAAAACCATCTCCAATAACTCAAAATACTTCATCAGTAGACTTGACACCATAATAGATGAAATGGAGAGAACTTAGGAAGTTAACAGTAAACTGTTCTATGAGCTGAAAGATGATGAGTAAAATTCAAGAGAAAATACAGGAAATGAAAGATCACATCAATAAAGATACAGAAATTCTGAAAAAGAATCAAACAGAAATCTTCAAGATGAATGAGTTAATAAACCAAATTAAAAATTCATTGCAAAGCGTTACCAATACATTAGACTATTTTTAAGATTTTTAGACATTTTTAGGCCTCGAAGACAATATATAATCTGAAAAATTGACCATAGATAAAAGATGTTAAGAGATTATAAACAGAATATTGAACAAATTGGGATAACGTTAAAAGGACAAATTTAAGACTCATCAGGAAAGATGAAGGCTCTGAAATACAAACTAAAGGAATACACAATCTTCTCAAAGAAATATCATAAAATTTTCCATATGTGGAAAACAAAATGAAAATTCAAATACAGGAGGCATACTGCACTCCAAATATGCAAAATCTCAACAGATCCACTCCAAGACACATTACCTCACTCCAGTCAGATTGGCAAAGATGAAGACTATAAACAGTAACAGATGCTAGAGGGATGTGGGGAGATAGGAACACTAGCACACTATTGGTGGAAGTACAGACTGGTATAGCTGCTCTGGAAAGCAGTGTGGTGATTCCTCAAAAAATTAGGGATGGGTTCACCATACAATCCATCTATCCCTGTTCTGGTTATTTTCCCAGTAGAGCGAGAATTAGCACATTACACTGACACAGCAAAATCAATGTTCATAGCAGCTAAATTTACAATAGCTAAATTATGGAACCAACCCAGATGCCCCACACTGGATGAATGGATCCAAAAGATGTGATTGATAAATATATACGCACACAATAGTTCTACTCAGCTATTAGAAACAATGATACTACAGCCTTTGAAGGTAAATGCATGGCAATGGAAGAAATTACACTGAGCATAATTAGCCGAACCTAAAGTCTCAAGGGACAAATATTTCCCTCATTTATGGTGGCTAGAACAAAACCCAGGCTTAGGTGAAAAGTAGTCAAGCACATGTAATAGACTCACCAAAGTTGAAGCAACACACAATCTAGGGGAACAATACATATGGGAGGGTAGAAAGAGGAGTAAGGGAGGGGTAATATGGAGGGTTCTATATGGGGAATCAATAATGTAGCTTATTTTGCTCGACAGAGAAGCCAAATAATGCTGTGCAATCATTTAATCCTGAAAAAAAATATTTAAAAAGAAAATGCCTAACATACAGAATAAGGATAGAGTTTTTTAAAAGTTGTAAGAGCAAAACAACTGGTCACATTTAGAGTTAAACCATTATGGATTTCAACTGATTTCTCAACCCAGAGTTAAAAGCTAGGAGGGCTTGGAATAATATACACCTAGCTCTGAAAGACATTAGATGTCAACCAAGAATTCTATACCCAACATAATTAAACTTCAGAATTGAGGATGAAATTAAAACCTTCCATGATAAAAAAGTTAAAAGTTACTGAAGATAATAATTATAATAATTATTATTATTTCTAGAATAACTAGGAAGCCTGCACTCTAAAACATTCTCAACAAGATATTTCATGAAGAAGAAATGAAAACCAGCATAGGAAGAAATACAGTAGAAAAATCAAAGAAAATCAAATCCAATTTAACCAGCAGAAATGAATCAAAATTACATGAAACACTTTGAAGGTAAATGAATGGTGATGGAAGAAATTCTGTTGAGCAAAATTAGTCAAACCCAGAGAACCAAGGGTCCAACATTTTCACTCATTTATGGACACTGGAGCTAAACCCCAGCCTGTGTGAAAGGTAGTTAATCTCGTGTATTAGACTCAACAAAGGCAAAGTAACACATAACCTAGGCAATCATAGATATGGGGGGGGTGTAGTGTAGGTGGGGGAGGGGAGAGGGAAGGAGAATAGGGAGGGATCTAGGGGGTAATTCTGGTTTAAGTGTATATGTATATAATATTGTTATTTATTTTTTTGATCAATGAGACAGGTTTTAAGTATTTATTTATAGATATCATATTGCTTTAGGATTGTGATAGTTGAAAATGTTTCTTGATAAAGGAACCAGTCATGGAAAGGATGTAATGATTTTATATTGAATTATTCCTGCTGAACACAGCCTGAAATGTTGACTTCATACTTTTGGTTTCACAGATTAAGTTGGCATATGTTTAACTTAAAACAAAACCAAGCAATCTAAAATATAACTTTAATAAAACTGGTTTCCTAAGACAACTGGAACATTCTAGTAAGCCATCACAGACACTTTTCCCTTAAAGAAGACAATTCCATCAATGAGACAGCAAGTATTATCCTCAAATGAACTGGGTAATTTCACATTTATTATCTAGAAATCTTTTTGTAGTTCTCCTACAATTGTTATTTTTTTATTGAGAAATTTATTACGGAACAACCATACACAATTTTAACAAAATAATATAAAATGTGTATAGATTCTGGATATTACAATTACCCCCAGGAGGACCACCCAAATTACCCACCCTTATCCCTCCCTTACCCTTCCCACAATATCTCTAAAAAAGAATTACGTTGTATAACATTAAACCTTATCTGGATTTAACACATGATAACAGACCATCTTTCTCACTGGCCAGGGTCTAGATCCAGCCTCCACACATGAGTGGAGACATTCGACCCTTGGTTCTCGGGGTTAAGCTGATTTTACTCAGTATAATTTCTTCCATAGCCATCCATTTACCTACAAAGGCTGCAATATCATTGTTTCTAATTGCTGTGTAAAATTCCATGGTATAAATGTACCACAGTGTTTGGACCCATTCATCCAGTGAGGGACATCTGGGTTGTTGCAATAGTCTAGCATTAGGAAATTGAGCTGCTATGAACATAGATATTGCTGTGTCACTATAATGTGCTGATTCT
>PVKS010053611.1:0-10349 GCA_004027875.1 Aplodontia rufa
CCATCTCTTTCCAAGTAAAACCCCAGGGTTTCAGATACAAATAGAGTCACATATATGATATTTCAAATAAAGTACTTGAGAATTCAAAGGCCACGTTTGGCAGGAAATCTTGTTTCTTTCCTATGGGAATTAGATAGGCTTAAAAATCATTGTTCTTGAGTTTCCCAAGATGATAAATGTTTCCTTTAGTCCAAGAAAGACAATTCTCTCACAAGTGTGATAGAGGGGAAGGACATCCTATACTGTTTCAATACTGTTGTCAAAATATTACTCTTCAAATTTGTCTTGCACTCAGGTGATGATAAAACTTTACTACCATGTTGCACTAATCTAGATTCCTAACTACAGTAATACAAATATAGACAAAAAAGTTCTTTACTTTTTCATCAGTATACTTTTATGCCCAGCCATTGTTTCCAAAAGAGGATCAATGTGCTTTGGCAATTAGTTTTAGCCACATAGCTAGTGAGCAGACTTACCCTTCTAACCTAAGGTTGACCTAAAGTAGAGTGCGTATCTTCATAGAGATAGGCATGCTGAGTTAGGGATTGAGGCACTGATGATTTGGGATCCTTCTAAACCATCAAATAGGCTCAAGGAACATTGTAGGAAGAGATCACACTCTCCTTTCTACTCTCTCTCCAGATCTGTACCCAAAGGACTTTGTTATCTGTAAAATTTTCCATAGGTTGTGGGGGATATACAATTTACTTCTCTGTGGAAGTTGCTACAATTCCATTGGTCCCTCAAGTGATTGATTTTCTGTAGTAATAAAAATCTCCTCATCTACTTGCCTGTCTCACTCATGTTTTTACATATTTAAAAACTAACCTTATGAGGAGAATATTAGGCAGAACTTTTTGAAGTTATAGATGACTGGACTTTAAGACAAGTAAGCTTTTGTTTTGCCACAATTTCTGTATGAAGGAAAGTTTGAGATCCTGGTTAGTTTAAAATAAATGTGGAGACTAAGCATCATTTCAACAAAGATGTTCTGGTATTGAGTTTGAGTAGGTAGAGGAGGAGAGGAGGGAGTTCAATCCATGAGTGAACATTTCTTATATTTTTAAACTTGGTATAAATGATCAGTTCAATAATAAGAGAAAATTGTATCATTTAAATTAATGTGATAATGTATTTACTAATAAAATGGATGAATTGTTATATAGTTGGAGTTTGCTTCCCTAATTCTAGAAATAAGGACTGAATATTTTCTGAGTACTTTAACACTGAACCAGAACAAAAGCACATGTTGATTTTTATTTGGAATTCCTGTGTACTTCATAATATGAAATCTATTAATCTACTACTTTCTTTTTACATGAGTGTGTTTTTGTAATATCGCACTAAAAATGGGCTGTATATTTTCTTACCTGTCGGAACAACTTTTGATTTAAAAATACTATTCCTGAAGTCCCAACAACCTTCTTGGGCTAAGCTGTGTGGAACATGCATCACATCAGCTTCACCTTAACATTTTCCACCTTCATTATTATTTTTACACCTGTTTATGGAGTTTAGAAATTTGAAGCATGCAGAATAAATTCTAGAAGTAGAATTGACTTTGTCTGATTCACCCTTTAGTATTTGATTTATGTGCTAGATATTTTCAGATCAGTCTTAAGATAATCATTTTTATTTTCATTTTTATATCTGTCATTAAAAGAGTATTTCTCGAATATGACGAAAAGAGATGCAGAAACTCTCAAAATAACATCTCAGGTAAGACATCTGACCATGAATTTAGTCTCGGTGGGCATGTCTTAAGTAAAACCATAAATGTAGGAATATTTTCATTACAAAAGGTGTACTAAAGATCAAATAGTGAATTGTATTTATATTTACTTGAATTCTTAATGATTTTAATTCAGAATTATATAAGGAAGTAATGCTACAATTGTACAACTTAATCAGGATTATCTAGAGAATGTGTCCCATCACTTATTCTGGCTCCCAAAATCATCCTATATTTTTCTAATAAGTATGAAAAATATTTTTCCATTCATTGTGGTATATTCCCTGAATATTTCCATTTTAGCAAATTAGGCATTGTGGGAATAGGATAGAAGACCCTGAAATAAAACTTCAAATCTTTTTTATTGAGAAATTTATTTGTTGAACAATCATACACATTTTAACAAAATAATATATAATGTATAAAGATTCTGAAAATTGAATTTATGCTCACGAAACCCTCAAATCTTTAAACATCTGATTTTTGACAAAGGGGGACAAAATATTACATGTAGGGGAGACAGCCTCTTCAATAAATGGTGTTGGACAAACTGGACAGCTACTTGCAGGAAGTGGAAATTAGACCCATATCTTTCTCCTTGCATGAAAAGAAACCAAAATGGATTAAGGAGCTAGGAATTAAACCAGCTACACTGCAGCTGATGGAAGACAAATTAGGTCTAACATTTCAGCATTTGGGAGTAGGCAAAGACTTTCTCAACATGTCTCCTAAAGAGAAGGAACTAAAGTAAAAAATCAGTAACTGGGATGCCATAAAGCTAGAAATCTTTTGTACTGCCTTGGAAACAATCAAAAGAGTCAAGAGGTTTCCAATGGAAATGGAGAGAATCATGGGCTATGATTGCTCAAACAGGGGCCTCATATCCACAATCTACAAAATCCTCAAAAATCTCAAATACAAAAACACAAACAACCCAATCAATAAACGGGCCAAAGCGGTAAATAGAAACTGCTCAACAGAAGACATTGATCATGCAAATGAATACATGAGAAAGTGCTCCAAATCACTTGTAATCAGAGAATTGTAAATGAAAACTACATTAAGATATCACCTTATGCCAGTCAGAATGGCAAAAATGAAGAAAATAAACAATAATAGATGCTGGAGGGGCTATAGAGATAAGCACACTAACACACTGTTGGTGGAGCTGCAGACTCATACAGCCCCTTTGGAAAGCAGTGTGGAGAATCCTCATAAAACTAGGGATGAGCCCACCATAAGATCCTGGTATTCCACTCCTGGGTATCTTTCCATGGGATTTAGAATCAGCACATCATAGTGACACAGAAATATCTATGCACATAGCAGCTCAATTTCCTACTGCTAGAAGATGGAAACAACCCAGATGTCCCTCACTGTATGAATGGATCCAAAAACTATGTTACATATATACCATGGAATTTAAGATCATAATTAGAAACAATGATATTGGCACCTTTGAAGGTAAATGGATGGCTATGGAATAAATTATGCTGAGTAAAAGTAGCTTAAACCAGAGAACCAAGTGTCAAATGTCTCCACTCATCTGTGGAGGCTGGATATAGACCCTGGCCATAGGGAAAGTTGGTGTATTATCATGTGTTAAATCCAGATTAGGTATAATGTTATAAAACCTAATACATTTTTAAAAATATTTTGAGAAGAGGAAGGGAGGAACAAGGATGGGTAATTGGGGGGGGCACTCCTGGAGATATCCAGAGTCTATTCACATTTTATATTATTTTGTTAAAAAACTTGTATGGTTGTTCAATAATAAATTTCTCAATAAAATTATAGTCAATTTAATTTTAAAAGTAACTAGATTAAATTTAGTAAATGCATACTAGTACATAGTTATCTATATCTCCAAGAAAATAATTTTTGTTATCATTAACATTACTGATCATTTTATTCCCTAAATCATGAATTGTCTTGTTTTGTGTATCAAGTTGTTAGAATTAAGAGCTAGTATTTGTTTTAATTCAACAAATTTTAATTTGCTCCAATTCTAAGATGACATTTTGCCTATAAGGTACAGTCATGTTAGGGTAAGTGAATTTCTCTTTCAAATTTGCTAACTCACTTTTTCTGATTCACTTCATTGTACCCAGAGCCTCAGGCAAGGTGATCACACATTCTACCAGTGTTCTTTCCTCTTTCCCTGTTTTTCTTTCTTGATGAGTTTGGTAGATGAGACAAGCAGGTCCCTGAAAGCAAAACTTCTAAATGAGTTTTTTGAAATGAGAGTTGAATGAAAAATACTACCAAGTAAGTGCAAGCAACTAAAAGAGTTGGAGTCATTTGTTTCACATTTCATATGGTTCCCTTTGTCAAGTAATGAGTGTTTGGACCAAAGTTTCTATATTTATTAATTGAGTAACAATTCATGTACACTGAGCACCAATGGTTTCATGTCCTGAATATTTCTGGAAGACTTCCACCTCAGTTCAGACCCACATAATTTCTAATTTGCTCTCTTGAGCTCTACTACTTTATCTCCATCTGCTTATTCACATACCCCTCATAGTCATTCTCCTCAAAATCTTTAGTGACCTATCTCCAATGCGTATCTAACCATGAACCACCCTTGAAATATTAGGGCCCCAATAAACTATGTTGTGCCATCTCATTATCTTCAGTCTTTCCTTCTCCTTTCCCTCTTCTCTGGCATTATTAATCTTGTGGTATATTCCTCCTCACCTGGCTTTCACTATCTGACAAGCAGCAAAGTTCATTTGATACTCCTCTTCTCACTATCGCCTTTCATGCTTTTACCCTTTCTTGCCCTCTGTCAACTAACTTCAATCTTGAAATCGCTATTCATGTATTTCCTCCATAAGAGTTATCCCTGATAGCATTTTTTGCTTTAGTACCCATAACTTAGCAGAAGCACCATAAACTAATTTAAATGACTTTTGAGGAAAATAGGTGGAAAGTTTTCACATAGATGACTTAAAAGTTTATCCCTTGGCTATGGAAGAGATCAGGATTAGTAAAATCAGCTTAACTCAGAGATCTAAGGTTGGATTGTTTCCACTCATCTGTGGAGGTGGGGACTAGACCCTGGACAATAAGAAAGTTGGTTATTAGCATGTGTGAAATCCAGATAAGATGTAATGTTTTACAACCTAATACCTTCTTTAGAGATATAGTGGGAAGGGGAAGGGTGGGATAAGGGAGGGTAATTGGGGAGGGCACTCCTGGGGAAGATTCCAATATCCAGAATATATACACATTTTATATTATTTTGTTAAAATCTTATAAGTTTGTTCAAAAATAAAAAAGAGAAAAAAATTTATCCCTTCAGGGCTGGAGCAATTAAGATGGGCATATAAAGAAATAATTTACCATTCAAGGGCTAAAGACAACTTAAACATTCATAGAGTTATTAATGTAGAAAAAAGGAAAGATGTGTGTTCTTTCATGGGAAAATAGGAATATTTTTTAAAGATTTCACATAGTTGACAGCCTTTAACGGAGATATAAACTGTCCGATCAGTGAGTGGATGAACCCATTTCATGTGTGGAAAAATGTGCTCCAAGCAACAGGTCCTGAAAAGTGACAGTAATTTTGGTTATCCTAAATTATGGATAACATGCTTAGTGGGCTGTTTCTTATAAACAGTTATAAGGCAGAGAACAGGCATACATGAATCAGGAAGCTTGGAGAACCGATGCTGATCTTTTTCATTGTATACTATCATTTTGCCATGACAAGTGTATTAATACATGAATGTTATATACCAGGCATGGTGGCACATGCCGGTAATCCTTGTGGATTGGGAGGTTGAGGCAGGAGAATTACAAGTTCAAGGCCAGCTTCAGCAGCTCAATAGTTTAGTGAGACCCTGAGCAACTTAATGAGACCCGGTCTCAAAATGAGAAATAAAAAGGGCTGGGTGCATAAGGTTAAGCATCTCTGGGAACAGCTATTTGTATACACACACACAAACACACACACACACATACAGCTTTTATAAATTGTTTCAGGTAAAATGTGATGGATCAATGTATTCGATGCATTGGATATATTCAACACATTAAAATAATTTGTTACAACTACCAAGAAAACATTTCAACTTAAGAATCTATAAAATCCATAGAATATAACCTAGTAGTTAACAACACATGCTTGTGAATTTTGTTTTCAACTTGATAGGAAATTTTACATTTAAAGCATGTTCATCAAAAATTAATAGCAAACAAGGTGAAGTGATGTTTCTCATGCGGTTTTGTTTCTGAGTATTTGTACTCTTATGTGGGTTAAATGAATTTGTAAGTGAATTTTTGTATGTTCAGTGAACTGGTGCCTTGCTGTGATTAGCTACCTCTCCACATGACTTATTGAATTTTTGCATAATTCATATTATTTCCTGAAGCAGGAAATATTTACATAAATTCTTAATTGAGATAATTAAATTATTGTCAATATTTTTATCATTTTGTAGTTTCATAAAGACTGTCAGTTTTATCTGTGTTCCAATTACTTTAACTAAATAGATGGATTTGTTCACAGAAGCTCAATTAGCAGTGATTACTGAAGAAGAGCAAAAACTGATTCACCAGCCAGATTTGTGTTACATTTGTACTGCATGTTACACTTTAAAGTTGTTCACTTTGTTTTCATGATGTAAATTAGGCCAAATGAAATTAGCTTTCAGGCTTCCCCTTTTATAATGAATATATTGCAATTTATATTTAATATTTAAGCATTTTTATGATGCTGGAGAGTGAACCCAGAGCCTCACACAAATAAAGTTAGTGGTGAATCAAATACACAGACCTAAAAAATATTTTAGTTGATTATTTCCACAGCCTACAGTAACTTGTGGATAAAATTCATCACTGAAATTATGGCATTTTTCTCTATATTGAATACATTTCCATTTATATAGGATTCTATGTGATGAAGAGTATAGGCAGAAATTTTATGATCAGGTTGTGGGAAACCTTCTCAGTCTTTGCTCCTTAGTTACCTGAAGTCTTTCTATCATTCTTTGAAGTGGTCCATGAGCAAGGAATCTAATTAAGGCCTATACCTTGTGAGCTTAAAAGGCAAGGTTAACTTAGAGGACATTTCTAAAGTGTGGCTATTAGCTCAGGAAAAGTTGTTTTGTTGATTTGATATAAATGGATTCATTTAAGTCAACTATCAAGTGCATTATGGGAATGAAGCAGTGAATAAAAAAAATATAAAATTATATCTGAGTATGAGATTCCCAAAAGTATTCTAATCATCAATGAATTCCAACATGAATATCAAATGTTTAGAAAGCAAATATATGTGTTTCCACACCTTTAAAAAATAACAGTCTCCCATGATTTATTCAATTAGATTTTGCATGCGTTTTTACAAAGTTGGATAAAATTTGGAATGTAAGATTTTATCATCTAAGTAGCACATACCCTCAGCTAATATCTGCTTTGGTATTTGATTCCAAAGCAGAAATCGATATATCCAGTACACTAAAATTTTAACATGTAAAACCAACAACCAACAAAAGACCTGGAGATATCATTTAAAAGAATGGCCCCTCTGGAAAGCAGTATGGAGAATCCTTAAAAAACTAGGGATGACTCCACCATATGACCCTGCTATTCCACTCCTGGGTATCTTTCCAGGAGACTTAGAATCAGCACATAACACTGACACAGCAATATCGATGTTCATAGCAGCACAATTTACTATTGCTAGACTATGGAAACAACCTCGGTGTCCCTCACAGGAAGAATGGATCCAAAAACTGTGGTACATTTATACCATGGAATATTACACAGCAATTAGAAACAATGACATTGCAGCCTTCGAGGGTAAATGGATGGTTAGGAAGAGATCATGATGAGTAAAATCAGCTTATCCCAGAGATCTAAGGGTCGATTGTCTCCACTCATCGGTGGAGGTGGGGACTAGACCCTGGACAATGAGAAAGTTGGTCTAGAAACATGAGTTAAATTCAGATAAGATGTAATGCTTTACAATTTAATACTATTTTTAGAGTTATAACGTGATGGGGAAGGGAGGGATAAGGGAGGGTAATTGGGGGGGCACTCCTGGGGACAGTTGCAATGTCCAGAATATATACACAACTTATACACATTTTATATTGTTTTGTTAAAATCTTGTAAGGTTGCTCAAAAATAAAAAAAATTTAAAAAAAAGAATGGCCTCACCTGAGGCTTCCCACTGTTATTGAATCATTAAGTTGTTACCTTGACCAAATCACAGTTATGATTTATACAACTTGGTGAAGTTTATGTGACCTATTTAATGAAAGGTGTGATATAGCATGATGGAATTAATGGAGTTGTGTTCCAATCAATGGAGCCATACTTGGTGGGTCATGCCAGTCAGGACCTTTGAAGTTATCGCTTAATATTTTTGTTTCTACTTCATTTTAAGTGGAAAACAGAGCTTAAATAGGTAACTACTTCCAAACCATCCAGCTGTCCAGCTTTGTTGATAGTTATTGATTATGGAATCTGGGAGGTAGTTCATTTTTCAGAGTTGCATATGAGCAACTCAGCAGTTTTATTCTACCCCTCCTAAACATGGATAGTTTGCTTTCAATTTTCAGTGAGCACCATCCTCTTTCTTTAATTCCCCAGAATCGAAATGAGAAAAGTCAAAGGAAATGGAGGAAAGAGAAAAACTAAAATTGCATTTGGCCTGAAGTTCAATAACATCACATTCTCTATTCTGCCTGTTTAATGTTAATTCAGGTACCTCAGAAGGGTTCACATTCCATGTTCTCTAATTACTTTAGTCAGTCACATGGGAAGTGAAAATGATAGGTGGCCAAGAGAGGATGAAATTGAAGGACAAAATTAACAGTCACCCTTTTAAATTTCAGAATATGGCTTGCTTTACTCACATCTAAAAACATTTAGATAAAGGTAATGAGGAATTAAAGTTAGCACATACATACTTTTTATGGAATGAAATCCTAACAGTTAAACTGAATCAGTTCTAAAATGAATTAAAACACAAAAGAATTTTTATTGAAAATTACTAGCTCTCTTAGAATCGAAATTTCATGACAGGTTGAAGAACAATGGATGAATCATGGAAGCCAGGAAATCGAAACATCAGGAGAACTATGTGATGGTGCTGCTACTGCTGCTGATGTGTTCATCCCAAAAAGGAAGAACCCAAAACCTGACAATCAGCAGTTGGCCACCAAGGGCAAAGATGAACATAATCTATAAGTTGGTGGATGCATTATCCAGTAGATAATAGTTGTTCACATATAAAATGAATTCACCTTTAGGCTTTATTTATAAGTATCCAATTTAACACATTGACTAGCGTTATTCACCTTTGCATGATCAGAATTATGTAGACTAAGAAGGTGATACTAATTATATTATTGATAAAATTATTCAAACATTAATAACCATGTTGGCAAGTGTGAGGAAAGAAACATGCTTATGTATTATCAGTAAATGAAATTGGACAATACATTTTGAGGGGCACTTTAGTACCATGTATCTAAATTTGCAATACATCACTGTTTTAATCAACTACTTCACTTCTAGAACTAAAACTTTCACGATCAGGAAACAACTAACAAGTACTACATGCCCACATACACTAAGGATATTCACTATATATTATGTGTCAAAATGGGTGACCATATTTAATGCATAAGATATGTGCATACAGGTAATGTGTGCAATTTTTGCTTCAAATCTGCTTTGACAGATGTGAGAATACCTACTCCTGCTTCTTTTTGTAGTCCATTTGTGTGCAATATTTTTTCATACTTTTATCTTCCACATCTGAATGATACCATGAGATTAGTCTCCTGAAACCTGTATTTAACAGCATCTTATTTTTATTAATTATACTCTGGTATATGTCTTTTATGAGAAGTTGAGAACATTACTATTCAATTTTCTTATGTGTATGTGTTTTACTTCCTGTCATTTTGATTATCTTTAGAGTAAATTTGGTCTTTATTCACATTGAGATATTTTGTCTTCTTTTGGTTTTTTATGCCTCTTCAGGCTCCTTTATTCTGGAACATTTCCACAGCATTGTTTGACCTATTATAAAATGAACATTTTTTCACTGCTTACAATGTTTATGGTTTCTTTAGCATTGCTTCTATTTGCTGGCCTTAATGGATATATAATATTTTCTTTCCATGACGATACCATGTGTATCCACTTTTCTGCTTAAACGATTACCTCCTGTGAGTGAAATCTCAGAAGTAGGAGCACAGTGTTAAAGAGTGTGGCATTTTACATGCTGATCTAGATGCCCAAGTGGTTAGAGAATGGCTTTCCTAATTTATAATCTCACCATGAATGCGTCAATGACATTGGCATCCTTTCCAACCTGATAGGTGAAAAATAAGATCTCAGTCTTCTAACAATGTTAGAAATGAACATTTTTTGATAATTTTTATTGAGGAATTTATTATTGAGCAACCATACAAGTTTTTAACAAAATAATATAAAATGTGAATAGATTCTGGATATTAGATTTACCCACAGGAGAGCCCCCAAATTACTGACCCTTATCCCTCCTTCCCCTTCCCACAATATCTCTAAAATAGTATTAGGTTGTATAACATTACACCTTTTCTGGATTTCACACATGATAATAGAC
>PVKS010053612.1:0-10356 GCA_004027875.1 Aplodontia rufa
CGCACCGAGACCAAAACCAATCGTCGGAGATGGGTTCCCACTTATTGCGGGTGTACAAGAGCATTTATAGGGGATTTTCATGGGGGTTGGGATAGTTAGGAGCAGAGGGCAGATGCTGATTGGTTCTCTGCCCTAAGGACAGTGGTGAAAGTAGGTCTTTGGGTATATGTTTGTGCCTGTGGGAAAGTTAGAGCCCGGAAGGTTAGAGCCGGGGCGATTAGAGCCAGGAAGATTAGAACCAGGACAGTTAGAGCCAGGAAGATTAGAGCCAGGAAGAGAAGTTTGGGAGGCACCTTGATAACAGAGGGGGTTACATTGGGAAATCTAAATTCTATGGGAATCATTGATACTGACCACAGGTAAAGACTGAATAAGTTTAGAAACAAAGACTCACAAAAATGAAACAATAATTTGATTAAATAAAAAGTAGCTTATTCCCCAAGAAGATTAACGGTGCAGAACAGAAAACAAAACAAAAAGTCAACAACAGCAACAACAATATCCCTAGACCAAGTAATAGATACATTGTCCTTGTTAATGGTCTGAACAATGTGTGTATTACACACACACACACACACACACACACACACGCACACACACGTATTTCGGTTGTACAAGAAAAGAAATATGACTGTTGAGAGTTCAGTCATAACATATTAATCCTCTTGTTACAACCACTGAGTCTTAACAAACTTGGAACATTTCTTCCCACCCTAAGCAGGAAGTATGCAAAACTTTCTGGTCAAGATTAAGGATTTGATCAGTACCAAATCTCCTTGACATCTATATTGATGTGTCTTCAACTCTTACAGTCTCCCAGATCTTGGACACTTAATTAAATATCACTGTCTCTGTAGTCCTTGGAGCTCACTGAGAGACCCTTTAGAAAATACAAAATAGGTAATGTCTACTATATGCTTTTTGAACGAACACGTAAAATTAAGAAGTTTTTCTCAATGGGAAAATTAGGGAAGGAATTTATACTTCAATATAGACCATATCTCAAACATACTTTAACTCTTGGGAAGATGGTTACCTTATTTATTGGTATAATGACACCAACACATCTCACAGGATTATTCTGAATATGAAATGATACAGTGTATTTGCTCTACTCTCTTTTTTAAAAACTGTGCCATTTTATTGCCCACAGATGAATGCTCTTTCATATGTTTATAAACTATATTTTGATGTAGTTTTCAAAATGGGGGAGTAGGTGTAATGAAAACTGATATGCAGAGTGCCTTCGCTCCCACATGGAAACAGGACCTATGACCACTTTCATATAGTAGGTTGTATAGAAGCCTGCTTGTTGTTCTCTATAGAAAACCTTCAGCGTGGCTGAATGCACATCAAATTTGTAACTTAATAGTTGCTTTGTGGTCTTTATAGGCTGTGGAGTATTTCAAATATCAGAGTGGCATGCCTTGACAGTTAAACCTGTTAAAAAAAGAACAATAATCTTAAAATATTATTTCTGCATTTCAAAGATAAGTCTCATTATAGTCAAGTAATTTCCAATTCTATTACTTCTTTAGTAGGGATTCAGTTAAAATATTTAGAAATTATTCATGCATCAAAACTGTATCTGGCTCAACCAATTCTGTTTTGAATTGATTTTTGCTAAAAGTCAATATGAAAATATGGAAATATTGAATGAAATTCTGTGCTTATGATTTAATTACATTTTAAATGGGCTTCAAAAGTGAGTATATAAATAAATGACATTTGGCAACAATACTTGAGTTCATTGTGGCTATGTTATGTAGTATGAAGTCTATTATATAACCATAATTTAAATTTTCTATGTGGAAGTTCAGGTGGAGATTAAAATACATGCATACTATGAAGAGGCTCTATGAAGTGTTGAGCTTGAAATAAGGATTGTAGCTTAATCCAGTTTCCTATGGAGTAATAACTTTATAAATGTGAGTATAGGCATCAAATCTCCATAAATACAAGTTGCCACAGAAGACATGAAATACCTTTAAATGTCTTAAAATTAAAGTTGAATTAATAGTTCCTTGCTACCTTAAAATAAGAAATCTTGTACCACAAGTTCCATTTACCTTAGAGAGTCAATTTTTAATAAAAGAACAAAGGGAACATGTTTTTCCTAATGATTATATCTGGTTTCACTTTTGATTGATTTTTAAAATGTTTTTGTTAGTGCATGATAGCTACGTGCAATATTAGAATTCATTTTGACATGATCATATATGCACGAAATAAAATTTGCTCAGTCCCCAGTACTTCCTTTTATCTTGCATATTCCCCTCCCTCTACTCTATTGATCTTGTATTTATTTATAATTTTATTTTAAATTGGTACTATGTAGATATACATAATGGTAAATTCACTGTGGTATACTCATATGTATAAATAGCATAATTTGGTCAACTTCATTACACACTTCCTTTTCCTGTCCCTCCTCCCTGCCACTCTATCCACTTCTTCTACTGCATTGATATCCCATCTATTTTTATGAGATCGTCCACATTTTTTCCCTTTATTTTGTTCTAGCGTCTTCATATGAGAGAAAGCATCCCACCCTTGACTTTCTTAGTCTGGCTTATTTCACTTAGACTGATGTTCTCCAGTTCTATCCATTTACCTGTGTATGTAGGTATGATATGTATTATATATATATATATATATATATACCTAATTTTCTTAATACATTTATCTGTTGATAGGAACCTAGACTGGAACCATAACTTGTCTATTGTGTATTGTACTGCTATAAATATTGATGTGCATGTATCATTGTAATATGCTGATTTTAGTTCTTTTGGGTAAATATCAAAGAGTGGGATAGCTGGGTCATATGATATTTCCATTCGTAGTTTTTGAAGGAATCTCCATATTGCTTTCCAAGGCAGTTGTACTAATTTGCAATAACACCAAAAATGTATGAGTATAGTTTTTTCCTGCATCCTCACTAACAATTATTATTATTTGTATTCTTGATAATTGCTATTTTGACAGCAGTGAGATTAAATCTCAATGTAATTTTGATTTGCATTTCCCTTTTTGCTAGGGATGTTGAGCATTTTTTTCGTATATTTGTAGGTCATTTGTATTTTTTTCTCATGAGAATTGCCTGTTTAATTCTCTTGCCCCTTATTTTTAATTTTCTTTTTTTTAAAACAAATGACAAGGATGAAGTTTAACAACTTTTTAAAATCTAAGCTTAAAATTACATCATTAAACAATTGCCAAACTTTACTAAGTTGCCAGCATTCTTGCACAACTAGAAAACATCCTTAAATTCATATTAAACCACAAATGTGTTACCATTGATGTATTATTATCTTTCATTATGAAATACTGAGAACAAGTAAAATTATTTCTGTAGAAGACTCATCCTGGCATGTTATTTTCACAGCAGGCTGACACTGTCTGCCTCACGTGTTAAACACACTGGAAAGCAGATCCATGCTGATGCTAGAATATGATCTTTTCCTAGCACTACTCTCGTTGGATTTCATTTAATAATAAAAAGTTGGTGTATGCAGAGATTACAACACTTTAAAGATAAAAATAAATGGTCTTATTGTGTGGTCCAAACAATGAATTCAAAAGTCTATGACAAAGAGGGACTTGGAGGAGCTACTTGTTTGAATTGTCCTAAATACCTTAGGAACAATTATACTGAATGTGAGTATATTTGAAATTTTCAAACAAAAATGTTCCTGTTTGTTCTCAAATGGTGATTGTAATAGTTTAAAGTTTCTGTTAAATGCATGCATTGAATTATTTGTTATTCAAATGTAGCAGGTACTCCTCACCACTTATCATTAAGGACTTTAACTGGCCATCTTCTTCAACTTCTACTCTTTCTTGACCATTCTTGACAATTTGTAGTGATTGTTCTGTCATTTACTATTAATAGGTGTTGATATAGATTTGAGGTGGTCCATCTCATAGCTATCATGTAGAAGAGAATGAAGTGAGTCCACTGTGACCTGCTGACTCAAATGAAATAAATCCTTATAGAATGAATCAACTCTAACTGCAAATAATGGGCATCCATTGAAAGCAGAAAAAAAAATGGACCAGCACTTCAGGGTCTGCTTCTTCTGGGACCCCTTCAGTTCTGAAAAATGTCTTCAAATAGGTATTCAAAGAAATTGAACAAAAGTGGGTCTCTTCCACCAAAAAAAGAAAAAAATTCCCTAAAGATGTCATGTGGTTTCGACTGTCAAAATTACTTGCATCTCTTCCTCCATCATTTAATCCTTCTTTGCCAGACTTGTCATAGATGTCCCCCTTTTAGCATCTGATGATACCTTGTATGCCTAAGCTACTTGTTTGAATTTTCTCACTGCTTCTTTATTCTCCATATTTTTATCGGGATGCCACTTTAGTGCCAATTTCTGTTATGCCTTTTTGATATCCTTGTTTGAGGCATGCCTCTGCATGCCTAGAACTTCATAGTAATCCACCAGGTTTTAACAGATTGTTGGAACAAGTTCAAGGATGTGGCACAGTGGGGCTGAACTTGGCAGACAGCTGAGCTGTGGTTGTGGTTGTAGCAGCCTCTTATACATTTATTGATTGGGTTATTTATTATTTTGGTGGTAAATTTTTTGGGTTCTTGTATTTTCTAGACATGGATCCCCTGTCACAGGAGTAAATGGAAAATATTTTCTTTGATTTTGTAGGCTTTCTCTTCTTGCTCTTCATAATTTCCTTTGCTGTGCAGAAGTTTTCTTAATTTGGTGCTATCCCACTTGTTGATATTGGTGCTATTTCTTGGGCTTTAGGGGGTGTTGCTAAAGAAGTAAGTGTACCAATGTGTTGGAGTGTGGAGCTATGTTTTCTTCTAGAAGTTGTTAAGTTTCTGGTCTAATTCTGAGATTTGATCCACTTTACATTGACTTTTGTGTAGGGTAAAATATATGAATGTACTTTTCCCCCTCCCCTTTTGGATACCTGTTTACCCAGCTCCATTTGTTAAAAAGCCTCTCTTTTCTACAACATATGTTTTGGCTTCTTTGTCAAGTATTGGATGATTCTATCTATCTGGATTTGTCTCTGTGTCTTCTATTCTATTCCATTGGTCTTAATGTCTATTCTGATTGCAATACTATGCTGTTTTTGTTACTATGGCTCTTTAGTATAATTTAAGGTCCAGTATTATGTTGCCTCCATAATCATTCTTCTTGTTCATGATTTTTTTTATATTATGGGTCTTTTATTCTTGAAAATGAATTTTAGGTCTGCTTTTTTCTAGTTTGGTGAAGAACGTCATTGGTATTTCTATGGGGATTGCATTAAATTTGAGTAATACTTCTGGTTATATGGATATTTTGACAATATTGATTCTACCTATCCAAGAATGCTAGAGATCTTTATATCCTCTAAAGTCATCTTCAATTTCTTTTTTCAATATTCTATAATTTTCATCACAGAGGTCTTTCACCTCCTTGATTATATTTTCCCAAATATTTTCTTTTTCTTTGAAAAAAGTAATTGTGAATAGAATAGTTTTTTTGGATTTCTTTCTCAGCAGGTATATTAGTGGAGTATAGGGAAGTGATAGATTTAGGTATGCTGATCTTGTATCCTGCAATTTTTCTGAATATATCAGCCCTATAATGCTTCTCATGAACATTTTTTTTTCTTATTTTGGTGTTTGGAGGATTCTTCCATATAAAGGATCATGTTATTTGCAAACAAAGACTTTTTCTTTACTATTTGTGTCCTTTAATTTCCTTCTCTTACCTGTTTGGTCTGGGTATAGTTTCAAGAGCTATGCTGAATAGAAATGATCATAGTGGACATTCTTGTCTTCTTGCTGATTTTAGAAGAAATGCTTCAGTTCTTCTCCATTCAGTATGATGTTGGCTTTGGGTTTATCATATAAAACCTGAATTTTGGGGAAGTTCCTTCTATCCCTAGTTTCTCCAGTGTTTTTAACATGAATGAGTGCTAGACTTTGTCAAATACTTTTTCTGATCTATTGAGATAATCATGTGATTCTTGTCCTTAACTATTTTTATTTGGGAACTACATTTACTGATTTGCACATGTTGAAAAACCTTCCATCCCTGAGATGAAGCCCATTTGATTATGGTGTACTATCTTTTTAATATGCTTAAATGTAGTTTGGAACTATTCTTTAAGGATTTCTGCATCTATATTTATTAGGGATATTGGTCTGAAGTTTTGTTTCTTTGAGGTGACTTCATCTGGTTTTAGAGTCAGTGTGATGCTAGTTTCATAGACTGAATTTGGGAGTGTTTCTTCCGTTTCTATTTCATAGAATAATTTGAGGAGGATTGTTGTTAGTTTTTCTTTAAAAATCTGGTAGATCTTGACTGAGAATCCACTGGGTACTGGGGCTTTTGTTATTCGAAGGCTTTTAATTGGTGCTCCATTCACATTTCTTGATCTGTTCAGGTTTTTCATATTCTCATGGTTCAATTTGGGTAGATCATATGTGTCTATGAATTTTTTAATGTCTTCTAGATTTTTGAGTTTTTTGGAGCATGAATTTTCAAAATAGTTTGTAATAATCCTATGGATTTTGAAAGTGTCTGTGATGATATATCTTTTTCATTTCCAATTTTGTTTCTTTGGGTCTTCTGTTATGTCTCTGTTTGTTTATTTTTTTTCCTAGAGATTTTAAATGTAATATTAGATTATTTATTTGGGCTAGGTGTGGTGGCACATGGCTGAAATCCCAGTGACTCAGGAGACTGAGTCAGGAGGATTGCACTTTGGAAGTCACCTTCAGCAACTGAGCAATATTCTAAGCAATGTAGTGAGTCTCTAAGCAACTTAATGAGACCCCATCTTAAAAAAAGAGGCTGGAGATATGAATCAGTGATATAGCACCTTGGGTTTAATCTCTGGTACCAAGAAAAAAATAAGATATTATTTATTTGAGATCCTTCTGTTTTTTTTTAATATAGAAACTTAAGGCTATAAACTTTCCCATTACTGCCTTCCTACTGTCCCAGAGTATTTGATGCTGCAACTCTGCTTTCATTTCCTTCTAAGAATTTTTAAGTTTCTCCCTTAATTTCTTCGCTGATCCATTTTTATTCAAAGGTGTATTATTTAATCTTCAGAAGTTAAAATGGTTGCTCTTTTTTATTTTGTTGGTTTATTATTTTATTCCACTGTGATGTGACAGGATGCAAGGCATTATCTCTTTTTGGTATATTTACAGTCATTGTATTTTGTTGGTTGATTTCCTTTACTGGTATGAAGTGACCTTCTTTGTATCTTCTGATTAATTTTGACTTGACGCTTACTTTGTCTGATATGAGAGTAGCTGCTTCTGCTTGCTTTCGGTCTGCATTTGCATAGCATATCTTTTTTCCATCCTTTCAATTTCAGCCTGTAGGTGATTTTGTTTATAAGGTGAACCTTTTGTACTCAGCATATGGTTGGTTCTTTTCACTTAATCCATTATACCAATCTATATCTTTTGATTAGATGGTTTTGACCATTTACATGCTAAGACTTGATTTGTATTCTGAAAATTCATCTATTTTAGAGAAAGTTTCATATGTTTCTGAGAAGCAAGTGAACTTGGTTGTTGATGGATCAAATATTCTATACATGTTGGCAAGGTTCAATTGATTAATTTTGTTTTTTAGTTCTGAAAAATACTAGGTTACTAGAATTTTTACTATTACTTTTTACTTTATTAGTTCTTGTCTGGATGACATATTTTTTTGGTGAGAAAAGTGTGTTGAAATCACAGGGCATTATTTTATTGGAGTCTTTATATGATTATTTATATTGAATAATGTTTGATTCATGTATGTAGGTGTGCCAATGTTTGGGACATAGATATTTCTAATCATATCTTGTTGTTGGATGATTCCCTTAACCACTATGAAGTGATGTTGTCTCTTTAGTTCATTTATCATATTAAGTGTTAACTTTACAAGTTCTTTTTCTGTTAATTCCTCCCCTGTGGTGCAAATGGGTCAATTGTATATAAGCTATTTAGGGTGGCTTCCTCCCTTGATTTTTCATATTGTAAAGGCAATTATGTTTTCTACTTTTTTATAAATGACATTTTAAGAGGATGCTTTTTCGTTACTATGTGTTGGGAAAATGTGTTGTGTCAATATTTTCATCAATCTGAACTCACTAAAATGTTCCGTCTCTAGCACCACCTTGAAAGGAGATGTTAATCCCCATTAATTACAGCCATGTCAGGACAATGTGTTACAGTAATAAATCTGTGAAAAAAGTTTATTAACAATGTTCTCTTGCAGTTCACTAATCTGAATGATAAAATAGAGTGATTTTCTTGAATATGTTGAGAAATTAGATAATAAGGAAAGTAAAAATTACTTTTAAAATATATTAGGTTCTTTGGTCAGCTCTCTTCCCATTGCTTTGATTTTGGGTTGTGAAGGAGTTGAGACTAATTCTTTCCCTCCACCATTTTTTTCTGAGAATTAATTAATTTTTCTTGGTTAGGTTTTTGAAGTAGAGTCTTTTCTTTCTGGAGATTTTTACTGTGCAGTGTATTTATTCTCAGCTCTGACCCTAAGTTATCAAACTTATTAGGGGAGTCTGCATACAGATTTTCACTACATTCCTTTACATCTTGGTTGGACATCTTTTTCTGAAAGTCTCAGACCACATGCTGGAGAGGACAGTCAATTCATCAGTGTATTCTCCCTCTCCTTCCAGGCTTGGAGGAAGACAACATGAGGATTACCAGATTTGGTCTGAATTTAAATGGTCTCAGTCCCCCCTCACCAACTAGCACTAGTCAGGGTGCTCACCCTAGAGCTTAGATTGCCTGTTTCAAGTGAAAGAGGTCTTTGTTCTTCTCAGCTTGTAGTTCAGTTTACCAGTGCTGAACTGCTGTTTTGTTTCACTCCTGGGGAGGTACTGTGATAGTGTGTTTTCCTCTGCAGAATTTATTCCATTCCCCAAAAGGATAAACTACACGAATAAAGAGATATTAAAAATATGGTTCATTAAGAGTAAAGAAATTGGAATATGAATTTTCTTTTTTAAATTTAATTTATTTTTAAATTTTTTTATTAAGAAGTTGAGTTATTATACAATCATAGGTGCATAGAAAGTAATAATGTGATATGCATTTGTTCTTAAATCAGAATTATCCCCACATTGCCCATACACTAGTCTCTTGATTATTCTATATTTTGCCCCTACAAGCGATACAAATGCTTAGAGATATGAATATTCTAATTGGATTCTTAATTATACATTCTTACAGATTTTTCTGTTTAGGAGGAATTATTCTTATGTTTCTAAATTTCAGGATCTGCTCTCAAAAGTATCCCTCCTCAGGGTAACTTGGGTTCCTCTTATGGACATTATTTTTCCTGCAGATGATAGGTTTTATGAGAATGTGATATAGCCTGTTTACTTAGACCAGACAGGGCTGTAATAAATTCCTTTTTTTAGAAAAGAAAGCATGTGGAGGTCATCACAATGGGCTTATTTTATAGAATTATTTTCTTAGCCTCTTCTTCTCACCATTTGTATCTGTTTGTTCCCCCAAAAGAGAAAGTAGAAGCAAGGTAGTGCATGAAGCTCCTAGACAGTGGTGAAGTGATGAAATAGAATAAAAAGAAGACATTTTGCTATTAGAGGAAGAGGTGATAACAGTAAGAGTAATAAAACAAGCAAACAAGTACAGCAGAACAATACCAACCCTCAAATACTAAACAACAAATTAAAACGAATAAAATGTGAACAAAAACAAATGAATTAGTAAAACAAAAAGCCACTACTTCTTAGAAAAACAGAACAAAACAATAAAAGGTTAATAAAAGGAAAACAAATGATAAAATAGGAAAAGAAAAAAAACCCCTAGAAATACAATTATACATGAACTAATTAATATAGCTGAAACAAGAAAGGGAAGAAGAGAATAGTAAAAATAGAAAAGAAAAAAGAAAGAAAAATTCTTAATTAAAAATGTTTATATTTTTTTCCACTGAGGTAACTGAAGTTGTGTATTTGTGTCCTATTCCAGTCTGTCCTTCTGTCAGTTAGTTCTTGGCCTAAGTGACCCTTAGAGGGCACCAGGGCTGGGTGATATTAAAACCAGTCTCTTCTTGTGGTTTTTGCTTTACCACCTGCTGGAGTACTTTGGAAATGTAGCTGGTTGAGATGGCTAAGCTTCTTTTTTTTAATTTTATTTTTTATTTTTGAACAACCTTACAAGTTTTTAACAAAATAATATAAAATGTGTATATATTCTGGATATTGCATTTATCCCCAGGAGTGCCCCCCGCAATTACCCTCCCTTATCCCACCCTTCCCCTTCCCACTATATCTCTAAAAAAAGTATTAGGTTGTAAAACATTACATCTTATCTGGATTTAACACATGCTAATA
>PVKS010053613.1:0-10341 GCA_004027875.1 Aplodontia rufa
TTTTTTTTTTTTGTTTTTTTTTGTTTTTTTTTTTTGTTTTTTTTGAGAGGGACAGTGAGAGAGAGAAAGAGAGAACTAATTTTTATTTAGGTTTTCATGTGGCTTTTATTGCTCTGACACTTTGTTTTGTACGTGGTGCTGGGATTCAAACTCGCTTCCTTGCACATGCTTGGAAAGTCCCATAACTGCTGAGCCACCGCTCCAGCCCCATAGTGCAAGCTTTTGATTCATGGTATTTTTGTTATCTTTCTCTTCCAGGCATTTTCCAATTTTAATGAAGATTTTGCTAACTGTTCTATCTTCCATCTTAGTTCTTTTGCCTTGGGATCATTACCCTTCTGCCTACAGGATATACGTTAAAATTTTATTTAGTGAAGATCTATTGAAAAAAATCAGTTTTGTTGTCTTAAAATGTATTTACTTTTTCTTTGTTCTTATAACAGTTTTAATGAGATATAATTTATATGTCATATAATTCAACAATCTACAGCATCCAATTCAACCATAGCATATTTTTTAATACATTTAGTATTTTTATCACCTCCAGACCACAAAACCCACTAGAAATCACTCTTCATCTTCTTCCAAACCTCCCAGCCCAGCTTAATCACATCTGCTTTCTGTCTCTACATAGTGGCCTAATTTGAACATTCTTTTATGTGGAATCATACAGCATGTAGCCTCTTGTTATGGCTTTTTCACGTTTTCAGGATTCATCCACATTGGAACATGTATTTTCATGGATGAATACTACCCCACTGTATGGATATAACATATTTAATTCTACTCATTAGTTAAGGGATGTTTGGGTTATTTCTCCTTTTTGGCCGTTATGAAAAACATTGCTGTGAATGTTCATGTGTAAGATTCTGCGTGAACATGTATTTTCCCATCCCTTGAGTGTATAAGTAGGAGTGAAAATTGGAATTGTTGGGTGATATGGTAACTCCATGTGTTTAACCTTTGGAGGAATTTCCAGACTGCTTTCCAAAGTATTTTCCTAGTTTTATGTTTCTTCCAACAATGTCTGAGTGTTTCAATGTGTTCACATCCTCAGCAACTCTTGTATCATCTAATAGATGTCTGCATTTCTTTGATGGCTAATGATATTGAATTTTTTTCATGTGCTTTTTAGCATTTGTATAACTTCTTTGGAGAAATATATTTGTCCATTTTGAAACTGAGTTGTTTGTCTTTATTGTTTACATGGTAAAAATTCTTTACATGGCTTAGACAACAATGTTTTATCAGATAAATAATTCAGTGTCTCCCATTTTGTGGCTTATTTTTTCACATTCTTTTTTTTTTTTAAAGAGGGAGAGAGTGAAAGATACAGCAAGAAAGAGAGAGTCAGTTTTATTTATTTTTTTAATCTGGTTTTTGTTGCTCCAACACTTAGTTGTGTATGTGGTGCTGAGGTTTGAACCCAGGTCTTCACGCATGCCAGGCAAGCACTTTAACTGCTGAGCTGCTGCTCCAACTTTTCACATTCTTGATGGTGTTTTTAGAAGCAAAATTCTTTAAATTTTAGCGATGTTTAATTTACCTATTTTTATTTTGTTCATGTCATATCTAAGAAGACTTTGCTCAACTCAAGGTCACAAAACTTTATTCTTATATTTTCACCTAAGAGTTTTATAGTTCCTGTGTTTAAGTCTTGGGTCTGTTTTGAATTTTTTTTTTCTGTTTTGAGTTTTTATATATGTGTGAAAAAAATCTCATTTCATTTTTCCAGTATCATTTTTTAAATGAGTCTTTCCCTATTGAATTGTCTTGGCAACCTTACTAAATATTAACTAATCATAAATGTAAGGGTTTATATCTGAACTCTTGATTCTGTTCAATTGATTTATATCTATCCTTGAGCTAGTCCACACTATATGGTTTATTGTAACCTTATGGCAAGTTTTGAAAGTGAGAAGTATGGGTTCCCCAATTTTGCTCCTTTTTCAAGATTGCTTTGTCCTTTGGAATTTCATGTGAATTTTTAGGATTCTTCTGTCAATTTTTGCAAAGAAGTATTTTGACAGAAATTAATTTGTTGTCAACTGAATTGTGCCAACCCAAGACTCTCATGCTGAAGTCCTAACCTCCAATGTGATGCTACTTGGAGATGTAGCCTCTGTGAAATAATTAGGTTCAGATGAGGGCTTGTACCTTACAATCAGAGAGCTGTCTATCTGTCTCCCTGTCTCTCTCTGCCATGTGAAGACATGGCAAGATGGTGGTCATCTGTAAGTCAGGAAGAGTCCTCACCAGAACCCAACCATGCTGGCACTCTTCCCAGTTTATAGCAAAGTGAGAAGATGGGGTGGGGTGTAGAAAGAAATGTGAGAAAATGAATTTCTGTTGGCTAAGCCACTCAGTCTATAGAATTTTGTTATGACAACTTGAGCTAAGATAGCATTAAATCTGTGGATGCATATGAAGAGTGTAGCTATCTTAATATGAAATCTGATTCATGAACATGGTATGACTTTCCATTTGGTTAAGACTTCTTCAATGTTTTGTAGTTGTTACAGTTCAAATTTTGCACCTATTTTTTAAATTTATTTCTGTGTATTTTATTTCTGATGCTATTGCAAATCAAATTGTTTTCACAATTTTATTTTCAGATTGTTCATTGCCATTGCATAGAAGTAATTGATTTTGGTATTTCAATCTTATATCTGGAAACCTTGATGAATCTGTTAGTTTTAACAGTTCCTTAGTGCATTCCTTAGGATTTGCTATATATAAGAGCATGTTGTGCTTCATTTTCAATTTGGATGCCCTTTACTTCATTTTCTTGCCTAATTAATCTAGCATGCACCTGCAGTGTACTGTTAGCTAGAAGTGGTGAGAGCAGACATCCTTATTCTTGATCTTACAGAAACATTCATTCTTTCACCATTAAGAAGAATGTTTATCTGCGGCTTTGCCTTTGTTCTCAAAAGAGGTTTGTTAAGTACATAACCCTACTTTAACAGTTATTTTTTTCCCAGTACATTAATGATATTATTCTACCAGTTTTTGGTTTCTTTTTGCTATTAAAAGTTAGCTGTCAGCCTATTTACCATTCATATGCAAATGATCTGTCTTTTTTCTCTGGCTACCTTTAAGATTATCACTTTATTTTTGATGATCGGAGGATTCACTCTGATATGTGTAGGTGTGTTTCTTTTATACTTTCCTGAAAGGTTTTATTATACAGTTATAATATAATGGTAGAAAATTCCAGGATACAAAGTCTTCAAGCTTCTGGTTCTGCTCTTATTGTTCTTGCAGGCTCACTCTCATTATGATTTGTATGTTTTTAACCATGAGTTACTCATTTCTCTAATAACATTATCTATAGGACTTTAGAAGCCTGGAGTAAAGTTGAGTCCCTCCCAAGAGGATTATCATTGGCTTCTGCCATTTGCCAAGCATGTTACTTTCTTTTAAATTCACTGCTTGATTAAAAAAAAACTTTTTTTTACATCAAATGTATAGCATGAATATCATCCATGAACTATGTAAGGGAAGATTATCAGTAGACACTTCCGTACATGTTTGAGTCCTCTCTACCCAGTGCCAAAATTGGGAGGGCAAGTTCTTTGCTGTTGTCTTCTCCATAGCCAGTTTATTTCTTATTTAGCATATACTAAGAGTAAGGCTTATAGAGGGGGAAATCTCAGATATACACAAAGGTCTCCTGTTATATTTCTATTTGTCCAGGTTCTAGGGTTCTCTTTTTCTTCATGATCCAGTTGTACATGAAGGTAAAAGTTCAAGGTCTCCAAAGTTCAGCAGAACCCATCAGGATGAAATACCAGGATTTCTCTCCCTTCCTTCCTTCCTTTCTTTCATCTCTGCAGATTCCTTCCTTTCATGTCAGTACAGTATCACATGTTAAAAAAGTAGTAACAAAAATACATATAATTTTAGAATTTCTAAATGAGGAAGCTATTTAGGGTAACCAATCTCCTTACCAGTTAACTGCTGGAAATCAAAATCCTGTTATTTGTTTTGCCTCTAAGCAAGCTGACATGGAAAATGTTCAGAAAAATAGTGGTTCATTTCCCCCCATAAAATCTCCATTGAAAGAGACTCTACAATCTCCTTGTGCTAGATTGTCACAAGCACCAAATTATTTCCCTCTCTTCATTCACCCTCTTGAATTCTGATGCTGCAGATTTCAAGGCAAAGTCTTTTTCCTGATCTTGAATCTGGGTTGGCCATTTGACTTGATTTGCCAACAGCAAGACATTAACAAGTGTGACACAAGCTGAGGCTTGAAAGGTCTTACTTATTGAAGCCTGCTGTCTTGTTGCACTTAGAGCACCGAGACCACCAAGTGAATGAGCACGAGCCGGAAGGTGAGAAGCCACCAGGCAAAGCACAAGGCAGCTTTGTTTGCAAAGGTAAGTAATAGTGCTCTCTTAAAAACATAATTGCAGGGGCTGGAGTGGTGGCTCAGCGGTTATGGCGCTTGCCTGGCATGCATGAGTACACGGGTTCAAACCCCAGCATCCACGTATACAACTAAGTGTCAGATACAACTAAGTGTCAGATACAACTAAGTGTCAGAGTAACTAAAGCCATGTGAAAAACTCAATAAAAATTGATTCTCTCTGTCTCTCACTGTCCTTCTCTCTTTAAAAAAAAAATTGTTTGATCTTTAAAAAAACATAGAAAAAAATATAATCGCAGTCATGTCCAAACCTCCTGTAACAATCTTACTGTCTTTATCCTTTGTCCTGCCTTAAGTTTTGAGGATGTAAACATAGTCACTCACCAAGATACTACTGAAGTTGTACTAAAGAGGTTTCAATTATTGGCATAAAATTTAAATTACACCAATTAAAATATATCTTATACATGCTTCTCTAAACAAGTTGGAGAATATGATGATTTTCTCAGTACAGAGGTCAATTCCATCATGAAGAAAGAAGTCCCGGATTTTTCCCCGTGGCAGGGGAAGCCAATCTCAGATACACGAGACTGAAGCAGCTACTGATATGAAAAGATCTGGGGGTTTCAATTACAAATTCAATATATTTAACTGTGTGAAGCGGATCCTCAGGAAGTCAATTCAGCATCAGTTACATTAACACAAATGTGAATATTGCACATGAGGCCTAATTCAAGGACCTGCAATACAGTTTGATACTGGAAGAGCTTGCTATAAATATCTGAAGGGTCATTGGGAAAATCAAATACAAAGTGTTCTTCAGACTTTATGAAGACAAACCTAGGATCAGCAGGTGGAAGTTACAGATTTCAGGCCATTTTCTAAACCCACAAACAATTCACCATCAGAATGGTTGCTCTGTGAGCAGCCTGGCTATGGAGAACAGGAAATGGAGGAGGGAGAAGCACTTGTCAGGGACACCATGGAAGGGCCTATTGTCCTTTGGGTCAGAGGACGCTCCCTGATCTTTCAGCTGAGCCCTTTCTCTTCCTGCTTCTATTACCCTTCTTCAGGAATTCTTAGTGAGGCTGAGTCTAGGTTTCTATGAATTAACCATGGATAAACCGTAACAGTTAGAGCTCACCCAACATCTTCCTTCTCCCAAATTACAAATCTGACTAAAGTCAGGATGAATGTTCTCCTTTGTTAAACTTAACCTTTAAGGACCATCACTTGGTCACAGCAGAGGTGCTCATCAGATCCGGGCTGGTTTTAGCCAAGCTAGCTTGCACTATCATTTGCTTTCAAGCTGACTGATAGGCAGGCACAAGCCTGGAGTCTTTTCAGACGTGTAAGCTGAGCTTGCAGGGTGGCCCTTCCCCTGGGCAGGCACCATTCTCCCAAGGTCACCAGGCCCCCTGAGTCTCCACCCAACTCTGCTCTCACTCTCACAGCTTCACTCCACACTGCCTAGGGGAGGATTCTCCTGGGAACAGGCTCAGGGAGAGTCTCTTCAGGCCTTTACCGATCCCCGATCCCCGGCTGCACCTGTTCTTCCTGTCCCTGAGGCCGTTTTGGCAGAGAGTATGACCAGGAATCAGCTGGGAGCTGGGTCCTGCCTCCTACCTTGACAGGTGAAGCATCGGATGTGGAAGTGGTTGTTGTGGACTCGAACCACTTCTCCTTTACAGGTGTCTCCACAGCGGTAGCACTGAATGACACTGGAGCTGCCCCGGGGATTGTAAGGATTCTGCTGATAAGGAACTGTAGGAAGAAATAAAGAGCCATTATCTAGGAGGCTCTAATTCTTTAAAAAAAAGTCTGCCATAAGACATTATAATAATCTTAATTGAAAGAAAAAGCAGGACGGGCAGAAATGATTAGTCCTCCCCTCCTTCCCCAATATATCCATCATCTTGTTGAGTGCGCCGACCTCAGCAGCATCTGGTACCACTACCATGTGAATCCATACACCTCTTTAAACAAGCAAAGGCTTAGAAGTGAGCAAAGCTTTTACTTGCAGCAAAGGAAGCCAAATTCCTGAACGGGAATATAAATAAATAAGGAAATAGAGTCATGTGCTACACAACAGTGTTTCAGCATGAGATAGATGACGCCGGTCCCATGACGTCAGAACGGAGCTGAAAAATTCCTACCGTCTACCGGTGTTGTAGCCGTAGTTACGTTCTAGTGCATACGTTATTCATTTATTTATGGTAGTGTTGGTAATGCGGCATTGCCAGTCATATAAAAGTGTAGCACGTAGAATTATGTACGGTTGATATTACTTGATAATGATAATATGTGATTATATTACTGGTTTATGTATTTGCTATACTATATTCTTATGATACATTATACATAATAATAGGCTTTATTGTTACATATTTGTACACGCACATAACATAATTTGATCAATTTAATTCCCTGATACCTCTTTTTTCCTCCTCTCCTTTCTCCCCTTTACTGCCTTTATATTCTCTACTGATTTCTCTTCTATTATCATGAGGAAACCTCCTCCCCTTTCTTCTCTAGCTTCCACATATGAGAGAAAATATACAACCCTGTTTTTTCTGAATCTGGCTTATTCACTTAACATAATGCTCTCAAGTTCCATCCATTTTCCTGCAAATGATATAATTTTTGCTCTTCTTTATGGTTCAATAAAACACATTGTGTATATCTGCCACATTTTCTTTATTCATTCATCTGTTGATGGATACCTAGGCTGGTTCCATAATTTGGCTATAGTGAATTGTGTTGCTGTAAACATGGGTGTGCATGTATCACTATAGGGTGATGATTTTAATTCTTTAGGATAAATACCAAGGAGTGGGATAGTTGGGTCATATTATACTATGATTTTATTTTTATTTTAGAGTGGGTTCCTTCTGCTTATAAGACAAATTTTGCTGTAAAACAACATACTAGCAGCAGTCTAATTCATCTTGTGTTTACCAGATCTCTTGATACAATCAAGTGACCATATCAGGTGATTGAACTATATCATCCTGATTTATGTAGGTATATGCTATGATGTTTGCACAATGACAAAATCACCTAAAATGTATATCTCAGAATATATCCACATTATTAAATTATGTACAGCTGTATTTTAAGGTAAATAATCCAGAAATACCATCTTGGATGATCTCTGGGATCAAAATTAGGCCCCAAACTTGTTGATGGGAATTTAGATCTTGAAAGTAACTCATTGTTCTCAAAGAAATGGTGTTGGTCTGCTTCCATCTGGCCTTTGACTTGACCAAGTTATCAGTTTTCACATGTTTGAAATGAAGGTGGTTGGTCATACTAGCACAGACTTTCTGTATGGGAGGCATGAAGGGAGGCATCCTGGGTGGAAAGGTGCTGTTGAAGCTGCCTTTGAATAACAATTTCCACAATATTAAGAAAATGTTCAATGTGTACAATTGAGAAAAAAGGGTGGGCTGGTAGTAACTGTGACAGGGCTGAAGTCACTGGGAACTGGATTGCTGGGGACAGCATTTGATGATGCTGAGGGGTTCCACTAGTATACTAAATTTATTAGTCTCTTGTTAACTTGCACATGGTTACTCTTAGACATCTCCTTTTCCTGAAGCATGCTTGGCTTGACTACCTTAAATCTGTTTATCTGGTATTTAATAATTGTGGGTACCTGCCTAGATCACAACATCTCAGAATTGGAAGAGATATTACAAACTGTCTGGTCCAACTTTATTATCCACTTTTCTTCTTTTTCTGATTCCTGCTCAATAGTCCCAGCAAAATATTTCATTCTCTCCTCCCCATTCATGAGAAAAATATAAATCCTGTTTATATGAGCAGTGCAGTGATCTACCATTGCCAAGGAAAGCAAAGCTGTGAATCTGAAAATAAAACAAGAACAGTCCAATCATCCCCGTTAGTGACAAGAGCTCTTGAACATCTCCCAAAGTTCCTCCAGAGTAACTGCACAAATTTTCATCTACCTCTTCTAATCCAACCTGCCTTATGGTTCATGAATCAACTTCAAAGATCTATTTAATTTCTTCTAAGTTGACTCGCTTTTCTGGGGAAGTGGATTTTTGAGTCAAAACTCAGTCTTTGAATCACCCAGATAAAAAAGATATAAAATCAGAGAGAGGGGATGGGTTGGGAAAACAGGCATTTTGGGGCAGAAGTATTAACTCTGTAACTTCTTCTACGATGAGGATGTTGCTTTGTTGATGCTGAGTGTGGCCAGGCCTCCAAATGAGTCTCCTATGTGTAAATAGACTTGTAAGCAGAAATTCCTGCATCCATGCATTGTTGGTGCAAGTTCTTCTAGAATGCTGATGCAAGCTGTGATTATAAAAGGACAGTAAGGGGCTAGAGAGGTGGCTCAGCAGTTGCGGTGCTTGCCTGGCATGTGCGAGTACGTGAGTTCAAACCCCAGCACCATGTACACAGTGAAGTCTCAGAGCAACGAAAGCCACATGAAAAACTAAATAAAATTGTTTCTCTCTCTCTCTCACTGTCCCTCTCTTAAAAAAAAAAAAGGACAGTAAGATTCGATTGCACAAGTGTGGCAAGATCTTTTCCTCTCTAGACCTTAGCAATGGGAAGTGTGGGAGTCAGGGAAGCTAGGCTGGGATCTGCCACATCTGCTCCTGCCCTGGAAGCCACCTCATTTCCAACAAGATTTTATATTCTTGGCTAATTAGATCAGGAACTTAATCTAACCTTATCCTGTGTTTGTGTAGGTATGTAGTATGTGTAGGGGGAAATGTTTTGTCTTTTCTTCCCACCAATATGTGGGTTTTCCAAAATGCTGTATGCGTGTGTCTGTGTTTTGTTGTTGTTGCTGGGCCAGAGATTGAATCCAAGATTGTGCATGGCAGGCAAGCACTCTATCACTGAGCCACACCCCCTAAATGCTGAAATTTGTGGATTTTCAGCTATTATTATTTCTTTTTTTTGTCATTTTTTCCCATTTTTTTTAATGTACAAAGTACTTTTATTAAATGCAGGAACTACTTTCTGGTTATTATTTCTACCAATGTTTCTTTCAGAAAGTATTAAAATTAAAGTTTAGTCACATGATTTATACCATTTGTCTTATGGGCAAAGTCTTTTGATTTCCAAACAGATTTACATGCAAATTTTCAAGCTACTTCATATATTAGAAACTACTAACCTTGAAAGCACCATTTAAGAAAAGCCATAGATTCACAGGACATTATATCTGTTCATTTGTGAGCCAATCTGTGGTATTGCCAAACTGGGACACACAGATTATGTGAGAGGTTTCTAAAATGCATGCAGGAAATCTCTAGCTTCTTTTAGAATTATTTGGCTAGAATAGGGCACCCAGGAATGACGTTCCTATTACCAGCCCTTCAGATGAGGGCTTTCTGAAATGATGAAAATGTTCTACATCTATAGTGTCCAGTACAATAGTCACTAGTCATATGTGACTATTGGGTGCTCAGAATGTGACTAGTGTGACTGAGAAAGTGGACTTTTCATTAAATTAAATTAAATTAAAATTTATATTTAAATAGCGGCTAGTAGCTACCACATTGAACAGTGCAGTCACATAGTTTAAAAAACATAGTTTAAAAGCATAGTTTAAAAAACATAGTTTAAAAAAGGCATTGCATCAGCATTATGATTAGTAATGCAATCAAAGAGTTGAGAGAGGAATTAAGGAATGAGTTTAGACAACAATTTCAAGAGATGAGTGATAACTTCTACAGAGAAATAAGGGTGCAGTTCCACGAAATGAGAGACCAGTTATACAAACACATAGAAATTCTGAAAAAAGATGTAGCAGAGCTATCAGGATTGAAAAACACAGTTAATCAAATCAAATCCTCTCTGGAAGAAACCAACACCAGAGCTTGCTCTACTGAAAACAGAACATCAGCACTTGAAGAACGAGTATCAGATAGTGAAGATAGGCTTAACAACGTAGAAATCAAAGATGATAAACGGGATAAACA
>PVKS010053614.1:0-10348 GCA_004027875.1 Aplodontia rufa
CCCCCTCCGGCTTTAAATTTAGTCTGGGATAGTTTATTTTCTTCCCAAAGTAATTCCAGTTTAATGTTTTCCAATTACAAGTTTTAGTTAAGAGGAAAAGAGCTCTTTCAAAGAACTCCTGAACATTCCGCAACGGGAAGGCGCGCACTCACGCACCGCTTGTGCGTTGCGGCCCCGGGCCAGGTCCCAGGCGGGGAGCCGAGCCGGGAGTGCTAACCCCTGTAGTCCGCCAGAGCAGAGCAGGGACTATTTTTGGCCGCCCCGCTGCGCTGGCCACCCTTGCCTGGTGCGGCAGGAGTCTGGTGGGTATCAGTTACACTGTTCACAGTGAGTCTGAGCCCGCGCCTGCGGAGGAGGCCTTTAAAAAGATCCGAGTTCTGGCATTTGAAGACTCCTGAAATAACTGAAGGAAGGTCGGACCCGGGCAGAGTTTGGTGTCTCTACGACTCGGTGGCACTTGCCAGAATCTTCCCCTCTGGTCTCGGTCCTTCCCCCATGTTAAACCCAGCGTGTTTACAGTAAACGGGTTTACTGGGTAGGCAGTGATTTATGGAAGCCCGGCAGAGAGGAGCAGTTGGGAAATTTTTCTTTGGACGAATGTCCAAGCCAGCTTGCAGGTGATCATGCTCTACTTCTCACTCGCTCGAGTTTTAGGGGGAAAGATGTGCCCGTGGGATAACTGGGCCCCTGGGCCCCTATTTCAGCTGACGTGGGGTGCCAGCCAACTAGGGGCCTTTCTCCCCACTCCAAGGCCAATGCCTGAGCTCGACTGAGGAGGAACCAGGATTAGGTCAAACTTTCTCATGAAGAGAGAGAAAGGGACTGGTGTCTGCCTGGCCCTGGGCTTGTGAAGCCAGCGGTGGAGCTCCTTCGCAGGAGACGTGTGCAGCTTTTCTACATGCATTTTAGAGGGGGGAAAGTTGCCTGCCCCTTTGAACCAGAGGAGAAATTGCTGCTTAGGTCTCAGAGGGCCTGAGCCAACTCCAAAGGTAGTTGGTCTAGCAATTGCCAAACTCTCCTAACCAGAAGCAAGAAAAAAAAAAAAAAAGAATGAATTTAGTGGGGCTTCGGCATTGAAATTTGGTTATCCCTTGGGCTAACCTTGATCCTCCCGGTTAACACCTAGTCCCTTTCTTACCTTAAAAAAGGAAATAATTTAAAAATCTGTGTGCTGTCAATTAGCTCACTGGACCACCAGCTTTTTGCTTTTATCATACATGTATATTTCAAAAGAAGTGAATTGGTGTCAGTAGGTATCCAGGTCCGCCCTTTTTTAGTTGGGGGGGAGGCAAAGTGCGCAAGCAGGAGCCGCTCCTCTCCGCCACCCCACCCCCACCTCTTTCCAGCCTAGGAGTCAGCCCCTTGGCTGCAGCCTATAGCTAGCCAGAAGTGTAGATTTAGATTTGGTAGTGCTCACTGTAACAGGCGGCGACGGAAAGCGCTCAGTGAACCGATTTTCTCCCGGTGCTGAAGTTTCAGGTGCGGACAGGAGGCCTACTGGCAGCGCAGAGCCAGGGCCCCAGGCTCAGGCAACCCCCGCTCTTTCATATTAGCGAGCAGAGAGCCAATTATTCTCGGCGCGCTCATATTTTCGGTAAACAGGTCGTAAGCCGTTTTACAGCATCTTAATGGTTTCCTATTTGCCTTAATTGTCGCAGTAATAACTGCAATGACGGGGTAGGGTTTCAGCTAAATTGACTTCCCCTGAGATGGGCAGGGTTTGTAGTGGGCACTGAAGTCAGGAGGTACGCAGAATTTTGTTTAATCGAAAAATTACCCCACTGAACTCTTAACAAGCTTAACATATCTCCAGAGGGTAATAGGGAGTGTGACCTAAGGGGGTGAGGGAGGGAGGAAGGCGGGGGAGAGAGAGAGATGTAGGGAAAGGCAGAGAACTGGAAAGAGGGTAGACAGAAAAAGAGAGGAGGGGAGAGAGGTTTTTAAAAGGAAAAAAGACAGATGAAATCAAGAGAGCAGAAAAATATTTCTTTAGGGGAGTGTTGCGCTCTTCCCCCATTTAGTATTAGAACAAAACAGAGTATAAGAACTGTGATGAGAGAGAGAGTATACCTACACTCATGCACGTGTCTGAGTGCTTCCTAACTGTGGCCTAACAGGGAAAGAGAATCCATGTGTTGAATTATAGACCCCTGTCACACTTGAATATAATATTATGGCATATAATATTCTATGTCTAGCAATAGTGTTGCGTTTTTATGCTTTCAATCAAATGGTAGGCACTCCACTGGTGAAGGGATGGTGATTCTCAGGCACTTGGGGTGGGTGCAGGCAGTCTGGGGACTGGAGGAGGCCTGCCGCAGAGGGAAAGTGGCTGAGAGGGAGTTGCTGGGCCTGCAGTGACTTCCTGTCTGTGTGTTGCTTTCTTATAGGGAGGAACTGGCCATGAGGCTGGACTTGACTGAGGCCCGAGTCCAGGTGAGCTGTACACAGAGAGGGAAGAAGGGAGGGAAGATGGCTAGGGGACAGTGGGAGAGAGATATGGGTTGATGGACTGGGGGGAGATTTTGAGCCCCTTCATAACAAGAAGAGAAACAGAATCAGAAAAGTAGACTCAAGCACTGATACACACACTATTTAAAAATTAAGACTTGGGAGGTGGGAAGGGAACATTTTGGGGTTTGGGAGCCTGAGGAAGGAGTCCAGGTTCAGAACAGGGGTTTTAGAGTCCCTGAGACTACAGTTCAGTTCAGGAGTCCCTAATCCTAAGGCCCCTATAGAAAACAATCCCAGGCCAACTTCTCCTGATTGAAATAATGGGATGGAGCATGGATTTGGTTGTTAGACAAATCCGCTCAGCTCCAAGCAGGTATTTGGCTGTGATTAAGTCTCCAATCGGGCTTCATAAAAGCCCACTTAGTGCTAGAACAAACAGGGCCATTTGAAGGCAAAATGCTGTTTGATTTCCCCTCCGCCCTGCACAAGGAGCTGGCTAATGCTATTTGATTTCCCATTTTTTATAGCAATGAGCCCACATTGATCTAATAGGGAGTGAGTGCAATGCTATTAAAGGTGTTTGCAGCCCCATACCAGAGTGCATTTCCGAACCCAGGCCTCATAACCAAAGAGACGATCAACACCAGGCAGCCCCAATGGCCAACAGAAAACAGATGTCCCTGGGTTAGGAGCTGAGTGAATCACTTTACAGTCAAAATCAAGCGCTGATAAAGCACAATAAATTCCATATGGCTCATTTAATACACAACAGCTTCTTGCATTAGAGGGCTAATGATGAGGCCTGTCCCCTCCTTTCTGTTGACACATTTCTCCATTGTCAAACAGAGATGTGACAGCAACTCCGCATTTTCAGCACAGGGGAACTAGTCGTGGGAAAGTTAAATAACTTTTAAAAAGAAAGAGAGCGCCCCCTCCCCTTCTCCTCTCCTGCTATTCACTGGAGAAGATGTAATTAAGCGAATATGAATTATTAGAGTCCTTTCGTTTACCTTTGGGGGGCCTCAGAGGTATTAATTCAATAATGAGGAATTGCAGGGGGACATCTTGATAATTGCAGTTGAGTCGGGAGAGAGGATCTGTCTGTACAAAGGTTTTCAAGTTCTTTAAGGGCATTCTGCCTCCATTGCCCTGTCCCCTCCTTTCACTGCCATCATGGAGTGGCAGATATTCTCGTCTAGACAGATTTGTATGCACAAAAGCTGCCCACCCAGCCTGATCCTATCTACAATCTAACTTTTTCAAGCCTCTGAGTCTTCACACTGTAGTGTTTCTGAAATTCACAAATAGATTATTTGAAGGCTGTGGATTGTTATGGATGGACCCTTTTTCAGCAGAAATTTGAGTCATCAACCAAGTTGTATTCTTGATTTTTCTTGCCCTGGGTGGCTGTCTAGAAGTCAAACCAAGCTTAGTTGCTAGACAACCCCCAGGGTGGATATTTGAAAGATGTGAATGTCTTTTAAAATGTTAAACATATTTCTCTGGGACAGCTTACATTGTTTTCAACACAACTCTATATAGCCCTGGAGTTCATTCTTAATTTTTACATCTGTGTGCAGTCATAAACCCAGCCCTAAAGATATTAATGCCTTCAGGGGAGAAGAAGTATATCTTCTCAGCTGTGGGTGTGATAAGCAGGTCACAAAAATAATTTCATGCTCCTGGGGATTATTTTTAGATGATGGTAGCTGCCATGTTTCAGGTAAAGGTCTTTATTAAAACTGTTTCTTATTAACAATTAGGAAAATACCTGGGCTGAAACCCTCCCCCATGCCTAAAGCTATCTTATTTTAATAACCTATTTAAACCACATTCCCAAAGGGAAATAAATAAAAGACCTGTTAGCTCTGAAGTTGGGAAAAAGTCTACTCTTGACCCCTCTGATTTCTATGTGCTCAGGTATTATTTGTCCCTGCAGCCAGTCCTTTCTTGCACAAAACTGGGCCCTTCATAGAGCCCCTGAGGATGGATAGCTCGCTGGGTACCCCCAACTTCATTTCAAGGACATCTAGCCCCCTGTTTGCTAATCATTGTGAACATCTATTTCCTCTCTCATTACTTCCCACACCCCAGAACCCAGCACAGTGCACTTATTCAATAAATATTTCTGCATAGAATAAATGAGCCCCCTCCCTGCTTCCCTTTTCAGAGCAGACATTTTTGCCAGCCCTTGGGTAAATCTGAAATAGGTGAAAACAGCTGATATGCAGCCAAACAGACCTGGCATTCATGGTATCTGTCCATTTTTGAGAGTCACCTCTGAAGGTGTTTTGATTTGCCTTAGTTATTCCTATAACAACCTTATGAAAAAACTTTTATTGTTCCCATTTTACAGATTAGAAAAGTGAGGTTCAGAGATATTTAAGTAACCAGCCTAAAGTCATGCATCCAGGAAGCAGCAGCCCAGACATTGACACTTTGGTGTCGCCATTTCACCTAACTACTTTCCTTAAACTTACTGGGCTAGTGGAACACCCACTACAAAGAGTTTGCTTGTCTGGTGTTTCCTAAGTTTGGATTCCTTTTCAATGCTAGTCTGCCCCCACTCAGGGGTCAGAAAACAACTCAAGGCCAAAGAGACGGGAGGTGGGTGAGGGCCAGAATAGAAGTCACGGAGGGGCTGCGGCCCCAGAAAGGTAGGGTAAGTGCCCAGAGCCGACCTGGCTTTCTCCGCCTTGCAGGTCTGGTTCCAGAACCGTCGCGCCAAGTGGCGCAAGCGGGAGAAGGCTGGTGCGCAGACCCATCCCCCGGGGTTGCCCTTCCCCGGGCCGCTCTCAGCCACCCACCCGCTCAGCCCCTACCTGGACGCCAGCCCCTTTCCCCCACACCACCCTGCGCTTGACTCGGCCTGGACGGCCGCCGCTGCCGCTGCTGCCGCCGCCTTCCCGAGCCTACCTCCGCCTCCGGGCTCGGCCAGCCTGCCGCCCAGCGGCGCACCGCTGGGCCTGAGCACTTTCCTGGGAGCTGCCGTGTTCAGGCACCCGGCCTTCATCAGCCCAGCTTTCGGCAGGTAATGCGCAGCCTCGGAAGGCTCTTTCACACACACCCAGAGGCTGCGGTCAGGGAGGAGGCAGGAGAACAACAGGGGATACACGCATCTTTTTCTTTGGACTAGTCTCAGAGATTTAAGCCAAAGAAAATACTCTCTAATTTTAACTTGGAAAAGAAAATGTGGATCTTGAAGGGAATGACTTGGGACTGAGCAAGAAAGGGGAGACAGTTGGCAGTAACAAGCAACGGTGACAATCGGGAGTGTTCAACGAAAGCTGTAAAAGTCCCCTCCGATGGCACCCAAAAGCCTTTGCCATTGGTGGTATGAATGCCATCAGGTGTAGGGCTGGGGAGCAAGGATGACTTTTCAAGTTTTGCCAAAGTCTTTCCACTTGTTCCACAGTGGCAGCCTGAGAAACACATTCCTGGTTCCTGGTTCTCGCGGGAGTCCTGGAGCCAGGAGGCCCTCTGGGTGCCCAGAATTATTTCTTCTTCCCCAGACCCTATCTTCCTTGCCACTCAAGTGGCCTGCTGCCAATGATAGCCCCATATATGAAATCCCCGACCCCTACAGCGACACAAGACAACGAAATAAAAGAAACAGTTCACCATATATTATAACTCCCTTTCTTTAAATGAACATCGAATGATGAAATTAAAAAATCTGTATAATCACACAGTCAAAGAAACAAAGGAGGGATGTATTAAATTGGAAAGTGCAATGAAAATAAAACTGAACATAGCTTCAATGATCTCTCCTAGGGAGAACAAAGCCATAATAGATTCATCCAACTGCGCAGCCACTTAACAAAAATCATCTTAGAGAAAATTAAAAATAAGACCAAGTAAAAGTAGTTTCTTGTAACCAATAAAATAAACAGCAAACGCATTGAAGTGTAGTTAGTGACTCAGTTTACCTAATGGCCCCAGCACATGTTACACTACCCCCCTCAGGGTCTCATATTATTATTTGTTTTTGAAAACAAAATTTTAAAGTTTTGGGTCTCTTCCCCACTTTTCCCCTGTGCCAAGAAATGACTTGTAAAACTAGACGAATCAGGACTGTCCAGGCTTGGGCTAGGAGCTTCAGAGAGGCCAGAAAAACAGGGTGGTGGGGGTGGCACTAAGAGTGGAAAGTGGGCTTGGGAGGAGGAGCAGTCGCTCCTAGAGCCCAGGTGGGCTCTTTTCTAATTGTGGAAATCCTGAATTGGCCCCGCGGGGGCCTGGAGTCAGAGCCCTGGAGGAGGCTACTGGGAAAGCTCTCCCGGCCCTGAGAGGAGGTGGGGGTAGGGTTCTGGGGCGGACTGAGCCTCTGCTGCAGGTGGGCTGTGCAATGAGAAAGGGGTGCAAGCGCCTCAGAGCAATCCTGGCGCCGCCCAGAGGCGGTGGCACTAGTGCTGGCACAGATCCCAGGGTTGGGCATCGCCTTGCGCTACGCGCTGGGGTCGCGGACCTGGGGCGCTCTGGAGCGAAAGGCTGCCGAGGCACTGGCAAAGCGGCAGGAGAGTGTCACTTCTCCAGGGCTCGGGGCCACGGGTGGGTCACAGCCGCCAGTCGAGTGGAAATCAACAGGGGGGCGCCCTTCACCCTCACCCCGCGGGCATTGGCCGGGCACCCGCGTCTTAGCCCCACTTTGGGGGCCGACAGGGTCTGCCCTGGTGGACAGGAAGGTCAGCAAGCAAGGTCAGCTTTTCCGGGTGTACGTCTTGGGCTGAGAAGGGCGGGTGGTGGGGAGAGATATCAAGTCTCCAGAGTAGATCTTGGTCATTTCAGTTTTTATCCCCTCCCCCCGTCTCTTTCTATCTCCACTTTTAGTATCTCTCTTCTCTCCATCTGATCTCCTGGCAAATAGTATAATTGGAAGACCTGGCTTTGGACTGCACCCCTTTTCTTAAGAAAGCACAAAATTTGCGCAGTTGGGCTATGGGGTTTGGGCTGCAGGGCCTGCCTCTGGCCCTTCTGGAAATATCTGGTCCCTAGTCTTTCTGTTCCCAGAGGGCTCTCCGCTGTAGCAAAGGCCTCCCAACGTGCTCGAGCCTCCACTTACGCCACCCGCCTACCCCTCAGCTCGCAGCCCACCTGGGGCCTGCGTGGCCGCGCCCCTCTGCGCCTTCGCCTTAGGCGCCCTCTGCCCGGCTGGTGAGAGGAGACGGGAAACGCTGTCCCAGGCGCTGCACTCAGCTCCCCAGGCCATGACTGCGCTGTTTGCTCTCCCTGCAGGCTCTTTTCCACCATGGCCCCCCTGACCAGCGCGTCGACCGCGGCCGCGCTCCTGAGACAGCCCACACCAGCCGTGGAGGGCGCGGTGGCGTCGGGTGCGCTGGCTGACCCGGCGACTGCAGCCGCAGACAGACGCGCGTCTAGCATAGCCGCGCTGAGGCTCAAGGCCAAGGAGCACGCGGCGCAGCTCACGCAGCTCAACATCCTGCCGGGCACCAGCACGGGCAAGGAGGTGTGCTAAAGGCTGCCCTCCACCCTCGCGCCCCAGACGCGCCCCGAAAGGTCACCTCACTCAGCACCACTCAAGACCAAATGGAAACAGAGGACCAGCACACTCCCGAGACGGCACTGAGAGAGCGCAGCCGCCTTCGCCGCAGCCTGGACGCCGGCAAGGCAGCTTTTGGCGCTTAGGGACTTGGCACCTCCTCGCTGGCCGTCCACCCGCCCCTGCCCCTGCCCCTGCCAACCTCGCTCCAACTCGAAGTCCACTCTCTCTCATTCTTTACTCTAAATATCCGGGAGGTTTGCTCCCCAAGACGCCTGGTATTGAAATGAAAATGTTAAAAAGCCCAACCCCTTCGTCCTGACACCCCACTTAGTTTTTCTTTTCTTTCTTTCCTTTTTTAAAATAGCATTTTGGCGCTCTAAGTTTCTCTCCCCAGCGCGGGCCCGGCGTGAAGCCAGGGCCAGGGAAGCGAACGCGAGTCTGTAAGATAGTTAACAGTGCACTTAAAGGAAAGGGGCGTCTTGTTCTTGTTCTCTTCTTTATCATACACCAACCAAGGTTTTTATATCAAACCAAAGGGAAATACTCTGCTAGAATATGGACTATTGAAGTCACCAAACTGTGATTATTGATTCTGTACATACCATTGTTATTAAAAAAAAAAAGAACAGAGCTTTGTATATTTGAAATGTTATAACGCAATTGCACTCAGCGTGGTATGGTAAAAGTTTGTCCTCCTGTAGATTCTTACTGTGTTGTAGATACGGTAGGGTTCCTAGATAAATATTTATGTACTCAAGCCCTTTATTTAACTTATTAACTGTAGAGGCTTCCGAAACCTTCAAGATAAAGGCAATGGTACAGTACTTTTGTGTAATGTGTAATTGTTATCACTTTTCCTTGCTATCTAGTGGAGAAGTGTCACGCTCAAAATAAAAAAAAATATATGTTTAACAAAAGGAAGTGTGAATGCTCTATGTAGGTGATGAGGGGACAGTAGAAGGGCCCCTGACAGGGGCCAGGGGTGGGCTCCAGCGCCCTGGCACCTTCCGGATTTATCCGCACTGAGGCTTTTCCTGGCAGAGGCCCCTGGTTTGAATTCAGTCCTCCAGGGGATCGGGTTTCCTATAGAGGTTAGGGACGCTGCCGCTGTGCTTTCCACGCGCACCTCATCTCCGCCGGTGGTGTCACAGCTGGAGCTGGGGGTCCTGAGCTACAGGGGGGTGGGTAGGTGGGTGTATCGTGGGCGTTGTTGACTGTGGAGTCAGAAATTTGAAGCGAGCCAGAGTCTTAGCTTGGAAGGCTAAGGAAGCTGTTCGTGGAAAGTGCCACGTAGCAAGGAAGGGCGCAGTCCGAGAGAGATGACAGGTAATAGGGAGAGCTCGAAGCCAAGGCGCTGGCTTCCGAGGGGGCAGGCTCCACGGTACACTCACAAGGAGGAGGGAGGGAGGAGGGAGAGATGGGGTGGGGGGGGGGAGAGAGAGAAGGAGAAAAGGAAAGGGAGAGCGCGCTCAAGCGAACGAGGAACCGTGATGAAAAGGCAGCAAGGGGTATCTAAGTGGCAGATCTTAACTCCAAAAATGTCATTACATCATTTATCCAGGCAATGGGAAATGTATACATTTAAAAAAATCTAAACAACTCTGGTTTCCTGAGGAGACCCAAACAGATTTGCGATCCTTAACCCGCTGGGCGCACCCCTCCCGGCGGCGGGAACCTTAGCTTCCCCCTCCCCCGGGCCCTGCCCGCGCCCCTTCGGGTGACCGCTCGGTGGAAGCCCGCCCGCGGGTGATGGGAAAGGGAAGAGAAGCTTAATTAGTTTCAATTTGCAGTAATTAGCGCTCCGGACCTTTGGGGAGAGGGGCAGGCGGGCGGGGGGCGCTGCCGCGGCGTGACTACCGCGGTGCGCGGAACTGGGGCCAGCCGCCCGCCACGCCAAGGGCCAGTCGGTCGCCGCGGGGGGCGCGGGAGCATCTATTGGTCCTGGCCGGTCGGGCTTCTCGCGCGCTCTGGAGGGAAGGGGCAGGACCCTCTGCCTGCTTGGAGCTCCAGTGTGCAGGCCTAGGGAAAGGTACTGGGTCGGGCAGGGGTCAGCGGCCCTTTGGGGAGGTGGCCAGCGGGCCAGACAGCTGTGCGGCTCTGACTCGCGCACCCTCGGTTAGGCCAACCGGCCCAGACGTCTGGAGGCTCTGCCTGCCAGAAGCGTGGAGTTGAGCGCGGAGCGGGCTCCCCTTTCCAAAACTGCTTCTGGGACTTTGGCCTTTGGCTGGGTCCCCGCTACGATGGACTAGCCTGGGGCTAGCCAGGGCAGCGCTCACAGGCAGGTGGTCGTCCTGGGGCATGGGAAGGGGCGTCCACCTACCATTCCCACCACACGATCCTTTCCCAGGTTCAGTAAGGCCGGGTGGGTACTTTCTAGGGCATTACTTTCTAGGC
>PVKS010053615.1:0-10352 GCA_004027875.1 Aplodontia rufa
CTGAAGCAATCCCTAGTTAAGGACAATGGCACCATGCATTTATCATATTATTCTGTGGTGTATTTACCCCACACTGCTCCTCACGCATTTGCATAGAATCTTTCATAATTCAATTTGCTTGTTTAAATCATTTCTTTTATTTTCACTCATTTCTTCAGAAGGGAAAGTTCATTTTGCAGATCACGGGCCCTCCCAGTGGCAACCGTATGTCACTTCCAACTGGGATTTTATTTTGGGAGTTTTGAGGGCGTGGTAACCAAATCCTTAGTTTTTCACCTAGCTGAGAGAAGCATAAAAATAGAATCAAAGCAAGAATTTGACCAAGATAGAGTATATCAGCTGAAATTTCCCCAGACGCTGATTTGAGGCCTGGCCTTTATAAAATCCTGTATGCAGTACTCATTTGGCAGAGATGAGAGCAGCTTCATGTTCTGCTGGTCAAGGTAAAAACAACCAGAAACACATACAAAAAAAGAACCGCCAGAGAGCTTCCTCCCATCCTGCCCTGGGCGGGGACTGCCCAGGGTAGCTTCTCCCGTCAGATGTTTCACAGGTACTGTCTTCCTTCCTCTCAACTCTGAAACACTCTGTGGCCACTGGGACTTGCTATCAATCCCCAGAGGCAGTGGGCACCATGCTATCTGACCCTGGCCCACGCTGTGATATCATGGAAGGACACTGAGCCACCCTCTCCTGCATCAGCTTACACCCGTCACCTGTCAGAGGCCACAGCCAGGGTGTGAGACTTACTCAGCAAATCAGCCTCCCAGAGCAAGGTGCCTGTCATCTGAGCAGTGAGGGCTGACGACACCAACAGCATTTCACTTAGACAAGCACATTGCGTGCACACTGCCATGTCCTCTGGCCTCACCAAGAGCCCCTCTGCCCTCTGCCCTTGGCGTTGGGAGGCCCTGCCGCCCACGTCCTCGCCTTGAAGGACAGCTGGAAGGTGGTTTTCAGGAACTGCTGTCCTCAAGGAGGGCTTAAGTCTGCTGATGCCGTGGGCAGCACCCCCTCCACGCACATTAACATCATTCACAGAGCCTGCTCACAAACAGATCAGATGTTTTACAGTTCAACTCCACCCGCTTGGCCTGCTCTGCTTAAAGGTCACCTGAGGGCACGCCTCATTCACATCATTCTTCCCCAGCTGTCTGTCAAGACAGGGAACAGTGCTGGCTAACTGCTGGGCACCTCCTCAACACAAGAGGGTCTTTTCTGTTTGCCACACTCACTAGCTGTTTTGAGATCACCAGATATTCTTAAATTCATTGGTCTAATCTGTGTCCAATATTCTTTACAAAGAAATATGTAGTTAAGCCTTTCATGGGTATACACTGACACTTGACGATAAAGGCATACTATTAAAGATGTGTTGTGGAAAGGGGTTCTTCCTTCCAGGTCCATCTTGAGAATATTCCACTTGAATGAATTTGTGCTCAGGAGACAAACAATAACAATAGCCACTAAATTGGTGGCTCCCAATTAACTGGAATAAAATGCAAATTCAGGGTTTTCTTGCAGAGCTTCAATGCAATAGTGGGTGCTGTAGAGGTCAAGGTTCCCATCCTAAGTGTCACATGTGTGGCCTTGGGGAAGACACTTGCACCAAACCTCCACACTGGCATTGGTAAACTGTGCTCATGCTCTAGGGGTGCTGGGAAGTCTCAAACACGCTGAGAGCAGCGAGGATTCCATTAACAGTAGCTATTGCTTCAGCCAGAGTTAACAGAAGCTATGAGCTTCGCAGCGAGTAGTTCAGTCACTGTCAGCTGCCTCCAAAGCTTGGCTGTGCTGTTCCTCCACCCAGAATCTGCCCCTTCCCTCCTGTTGCCCTCAGCCTCCACCACCTTGGCCAGCTGCAGCTGGCTTCCCCACCATCCGGACACCACCACTGTTTGCACACACTGCCACCAGACCCTCGCTGTCTCTGCCTCTGCCCATGAAAGTCTCCAGGAGAATGGCCCCGTTCTAGTTCACTGCTACCTGTAGCCCCTGCTTGGTACTCTGTGGGTTTTCAATACTGAATAAATGAAGGACAACCATTAGGCAGCTTTCTAAAGAAGAAAAAGTCAAATCCAAGGAAAGTAAAATTATTTTTGCATTCTTTTAATTGCCTTTAAGTCTCCTTATTTCTTTAAGAATAATTTGAAATCCATTCCCAGGAGCTGACACTGTTCCCTTCACCTCAGAAATGCTGTGCAGAATTATTCCTCAATTCCCATTTTTAATACCTGATTACAAAATGTGTTTACTTGTTTGACATCCTTCTATCAAGTTGCTTGTTAGTGAAGGAGGAAAGTTTGGTTGGAGAGTGCTAATAATTTACTATTTGCAAACTGTACTTTTACTCCAAATTCCAGGTGGGTAGAAAAGTTACCCGTGTTTTTTAATCTAAGAATTTCTCACATTGTCACGGCCTGTACTTTGGGCTTCTTTATGATGGTTTGTGACAAAAAGACAACCCCTTATCATTATGATTTCTACTCTACAACAAAAGAAACACAGAGAAAGAAACCCAAATTAAATCATGGCACCAGATAAGAAAACCCAAATTAAATCGTGATACATACATGAAATCCAGCAAAAGAAAGGGGCTGACTCCTGATTTAAAATTAAACCAAAGAAGAGCATACATGTTATGCACTATGGAGAAAGGGAATTTCAAAATCTCAACCATAGAAAGTAACATTTGCCCAATAAGTAATTTTCAAATGCCCATCTTATATTTGTAACACTATGAAATAACACCTAGCTATTAAAGTATTTTAATGGCATATCTTAATCTCATTTTTCTTGTGCTTTTATTTGAAAAACCAAACAGTACTTTTTGTATTTTTCCTATTAACACCATTTATCACAAATTTGACCTGGACGTCTGTTTTCATTTTAGTGATCCCTTAAAATTTCTCGATGGCAAGTGTCAGCTCTACAACTTGATTGGAATTTCATAGAAAGACAATCACCTTAGAAACAAAGAAATTGAGAGGCAAGAGTCCTGCCTGGGAGTTCGCCCAATGACAGCACTGTTCATGATGAAAGGCCGAGGGTAATAGTGTCGGCTCAGCAACCTAACACCATGCAGCTCTACACCAGTCACGCAACGGCTGACGCCAGCTCAGGAATCCTCAGCAAATGCACTCGACACTTCCTCGGTTGCTCACTGAGGCCACCTGAGACACCCTGTCCAGCTAAAGCTACGACTGTACAGAACACTGTCTTCCATTTCGTGTGGAACTTGGAAGCAGAGCAAATATTGACATTGGACTTGCAAGTAATGCACTAGGCTTAATTTCACATCACAGACTCAAATGACAAAAGTTGTGTGTGGAACTCACTTATGAACACACCAGGTAAAGAAAACATAAGGAACTGAGTCTACACACTCGCAAAAATCTCTGTACTTTTTAAAGTTTGTTTTGCCGACATTCCCCCCACACTTTTGCAAATGTATTTAACTACTCCACTCACAATTTTGTTTCCCATTATTGCCTTATAATTTATTTTTTAACATTCACATATTTGACTATTTTTATTTCCTCTATGCACAGATTTTCATGAAAACCAAATTAAAATGAAGTAACCCTGTAGGGCTGGAGCCATGACCCAGTGGCCACAGTGCTTGCCTGGCATGCACAAGGATACAGGTTTGAACCCTAGCACCACGTACACAACAAAATGTTGGAGCAATGAAAGCCACATGAAAAACTAAATAAAAATTGATTCTTTCTCACTCTATCTTTTAAAAATTTTTTTATTCTTTTTTCTCTAACTGTCCCTCTCTTAAAAAAAAAAAAAAGCACACTTTAATTTTCTCATAGTCTTACCAATAAGTTTACATGTCTGATTTACTTAACATGGACTGACTTTAATTCTTTCTTATCTAGAACAAATTCCTGGTTTGTTTTTTTAAAGTTACTATATACAAATCTCTTCTTGTATCAAAATCCTGCCCAGTGGACCTATTTCTCTTCCAAACGATATTTGTAATTTATCTGCTTATGTACAAAACGTAACACTTAAAACCAGTTAGACATAGCCTCTAAAGAGAGGTCATTTTCAGAGAACACCAACTTCCAGGAATTTGAGGCCTCAAAAAAAAAAAGGAATATCCCATCCTGTTGTGTTTCCTTGTCTTTTTTTCTTTCACAATAATGAGATTACACTATTGACTGCAAATCTGTTAGGAAGTTTGTTACCCAAAGCCACCCTTTTATTATAAAAGGGAGGGAGGAGAAATCAATAGTAAAAAAAAAAATCTCTTAAAATTTCTGATCAATAAAAATTGGTACAAATGAAAGAAGATATGTCATTAAACTCTAAGAGAGAGATTGCAGTGCAGTAGGTAATATCCTATCATCAGCTGACGCAGTCCGGGGCACACAACTCGCGTGGTTACCTGCGTGACATCACAGATGCAGAGCATCATCTGCAGGCTGGTTTATCTTCTGAGAGCAAAAAGTATTCTGATTTATCTTCTCTTACAGCCTGGACTCTCAGTATGAACATCCTATTAAAAATCCAGAGTTACTGCAAGAATTGGACCAAAGTTTTTAATAATATCATCTAACTTTTCAAAAAGTCAGATACAAAGAGACCAAAACTCACAATATATAACTCCTTTGGATTGAGGTTAACAAATCAATTGCTACTCAGAAAAGAGAAATTGTTAAAACAGAAAAAGCCTATTCGAAATATATCTTTCAAAATTGAATTATTATAAAATTAAACCTAGAAAAGTTTGGAGAAACTGCAGCAAAGAGAAAAGCAGACAAGTACACAGAATGATGAAACGAGGACGCAGGGTGTGGGGTGGGTGCTGAAGTCAGCAAGCCATAGCTCCGAGCAGAAGGAAACAATGGATGTGAGTATGGTGCTTAGCAGACTGACACTCGCAGAGAAAAGGACCATATGGCTGGTTTACTCCTCACACTGTCTTTAAAAGGACACTTGATCTCTCCTGCCTAAAACTCCTCCACAGTGATATTCCAGCAGCCGCCTTCCCCCTTGTTACCATGATCCCGACAGCATCAACAGCTCGCAGGTCCTGAGGCCTCTGAGCAACTGTGAGGAGACTTGGCACTCTGCTGGCTAGTTCTAAAGCCACTGTGGGATTAAATTCACATTTTTCAGAGTCAACAGATACTAATACAACTGTGCAGGGAGCAGAGTCTCAAACAAAAAAACCAAAATGCCCCTGTGTCTGACCTCTTCTTGTGCAAAGCTCAGGGCTCAGAGCTCGTTTGATTCCCTCTTGCTCCCTAAAGGGGCTTCACAACCATCGCCGAGCTGAGGACTCCACGTTTATGTGCAGTGGCTCAGATAGAGCACTCAGCCAGCCTGACCGTCTCCCTCACACGCCACTCTATTTGGCAGGAAGCTCTGCTGGCTCCGGCTTCCAAATACATCTGGAAATGACCACTTGCCACCGCTGCCAGCTGCCACCCTCTGTATGGCTGACTGCCACAGCCTCCCAACTGGTCTTTTGTCTGCACATTCCAGTCTCAAAACATCAGCCAGAGCGCTTGCTATGGTTTGGATCTTCAATGTCCCCCAAGGGCTCAAGTGTTGAAGGCTTGGTGCCCACTGCAGCAGTGCTCAGAGTGGGGCCTTTGGCAGTTGGTTGGGTCATGGGGCTCTGATCTCACAGATGAACTTAATGAATACTGGGAGATGAAGGAAACTTTTTGAGATGGGACCTACAGAAGGAAGGTCACTGGAGGCATATCACTGAAGGGGGTCCTGGAACCCTGGCCCCTTCCTCTCTACTCCCCAGCCACCATGCATTCTCTAACATTATATTCAGCCTAAGGCCCATGGGGATGGGGCCAAGTGACCCCAGGCTAAAACCTCTAAACCATGAGCCAAAATAAACATTTCCTCCTTTCAGTTCATTAATCTCAGGCATTTTGCCACAGCAATGGAAAGCTGACAGTGTGGTCCTTACACAAAATAGCATTATTACTATTCTACTGAAAGCCATCCAGCAATTTCTCCATGACACCAGAGAAAAAGTCAAAGTTCTTTCAGTGACCAAAAAGTTTGTGGTGGACACTGTGACATGCTGCCCTGATCCTCTTTGGAATGACTTACTACCTAGCTGCTGGCAGCACTGTTGGCAGACAGCCCACAGCTGTCATCATCTTCAGGAATGGCAGCAGCTGAAGAGTCACCTCCCCCAAGGTCATGGAGTCTTCCAGGGACAGCCACATCCAAGACTGAGCCACACGGGGTTATCAAGCCCCGGACACCTTGTCCCAGAAGGCCACTTGAGGTCAGGCATTCCTGTTCTCCTACTTCCTTCTGCTCCCTTCCACAGGTCTTCTTCCTGTCGATACCACATGCCATCTCAGAGCTGCTTATGGAAGTGCAGCCTCCACGGTCAAGGTCAAGTCCCCCTGCTCCTCTCTGGCTTCGGGGCTCGGACGTTTCCTCCAGGGGCCTGGCATGCTCTGCCTCCAACATATTGCCCCCCTTTCCTCTACCCTGCCTACCTTGACCCACAGACTAGGAAGCAAGAGAACAGCTTCAACGAGGAACAGTTCTTACTTTTTCTAAGGTTTGGCTCATTTTTCTGGGAATACATTTCCTTTTGAATAAGTGACTCCAGTTGTTTAAAAACAAGTTTGGAAATTGCTGTTTAAAAAACATAAAGATAGTACAGTGGTTAGTAGCACAGGCTTTGGGCTCAAACAGAGCTCAGCTTGAATATCCTACTGTCGTACAGCACAGCTGTGTGGTCTGGGGTCTCTCAGCCTTCTTTCTTCATCAGTGAAGGAGGGATTGTGATGTTACAGTCCTTCTCAGAATGGTGGTGAGGTTTAAGCGACTATGTCAGTAACAAGACTGTGAAATGACAAAGATCCATGTAAATATTTGGAAAACTTGAGATGGTCCTAAGAAACCACACACACCCAAATCTGCTCTGGGGCATACCTGCTTCCTGGCTTACAGACCAGGATCCCAGGAAATAACCTCAGCTAGGCTCAACCCTGAGCTGACTGAAAACTTTCATCAGAGTAGAGAGGACTGATTCCCATGAGCAGTGTCACTCTGAGCACTCAGCAACAACCTAACTGGGGACACCACAGAGTAGTTCACAACCACAGTCTGGGTGGTTACAGGGAGCAAAGACCTAATTTTTTCCTTTTTTTTTTTTTTTTTTTGCACTGACTTCAGTTACTTCCGAGCTTAATCTTTAAAGCCCATATGGAAAAAAAACAGCACTCAAGATTTCAAATATTAAGTTCCACATACGTTTATTCATCAGAATTTCAAATTTTAAAACCAGCCATATGTCCTGATGAGATTGGAGACCCGAACCTTTTCATGTATTTTCAACCCAAAGATTTTATATTTGTTTCCGTTTCTATGAAACAAATTAACTTTACTTGGATGAAAAATAAAACAATAACCCATCCAAAATCTTCACCATTCTTAGTGTTTCCATTGACTTTTATTTAGCAGTGTGAGATGTCCTTGTCCACAGCCTCACATCCACAGGCTGAGCTTAGAGGTCACACGGAGGCCCAGCCTGCCAAGCAGACAGAACACCTCTAAGCTGGCACTAACATGAACCAAAGTCTGCATTTTCCTTTTACATGATCTATCTACCTTTTCAGATTTATTTGCAAGCCCCACTGTGGTCAATTTCTTTATTTTTAAGGAAAGAACCATTTCAGCCAGTGGTTAAAAGAATTAACAGCAATATCTATTTTAGAGATATCATTATTAAAAACTGTCATTTTGCAATCACACATTAAAACATTTGCAACATTTATTAAAAATGATAAAACTAAATGGTGCTACAGAGGTATGAGGATAGCCAACAATGACCACACAGTGACACTGCCAAAAGTCCCTATTACAGTGGAATTGGAAGGCGGCCCTGAGTGCTGGTGGAGACAGACTGGGAGCAAGTTCCCTTACCCTACAGATGCAGCTCTTCTGTGCAAAATCCATGCCTGGGAAGGCCAATTTGGAGAGCTATTTTCATAGCTATTATTCTCATAGGAGTGTGTGTGTTTGTGTATGGGGTGCATTTCCACTTGGGAAAAAGTAAGCTATGCATCAGCTCATTCAGGTTTTCTTTAGAGTAAGGATCCACTAGAAATCGCCCAATCACTTCCATGTCCTTATTCAAGGGTATTATGCACTCCTCCGAGTTTTCTTCATAGCTTTATACAACTTAATATTCAGGCTAGGGAAGCTAGAAATTTCCTCCAGGTCAAACAACTCCTTAAATCTATCCACAAATTTATTTTCTTTCTCCAACCTGAACTTCATGGCCCAGAGGATGATGGTGGTTTCTCTGCACAGATGATCAAAGGTAAGGAGGAGGTCTTCCAGGAACGGGTGGGCGTAGACGACATCTGCTGCCAGGACATAGTCAAAGCTATTGGACACCCTGGGGAAGTTTCTATCTAAGGCTACTCCCCAGGAAAGCTCTTTAACCTGAGGCGAATGCTTGCACTTCATTTTGGTGTTTCGGGAAATATTATACTGCAGGTTTCCAAGGAGTTCAGGTAAGTCTGTTGCCGTCACACGAGCTCCTGCGAAACAAAGGTTGGTAGAAGAGTGACCCCCATGGAACACGGTCAAGCTATCAGGTGTCAAGCTGACATGCACTCTGTGATTCCACTTAAAGCTAGTCCAAGGAAGTCTGGTGAACACATACAAAACGGTGACTCCTTTCAGAACCGAGCTAAGGCACCCTCTGCTTTCCTTTCAAAAAAAAAAAAAAAAAAAAAGAGTCCCATGGTATTCTTACACACTATGGATTTTTCTATTCTCCTAGTTGGTTTTTCTTTTTTTGTCTTAGTTGTTGTTTTCTCTTTATGTACTACATGTTAGGAGAAAAAAATTGAAAGAAAGTAATTTAAAATCTTTGGAATTCTAATCAGAATAATCTAAAATCATTGATGAGAAATAGGTACATCCCTAAAAGATTTCAGGGCCTCAGTCCCGTGGGACCAGGTGAGTGTATGGAATATCAGGCATCCCAAAGGTGAACAGGAAATACTCATGTCAGAACAGAGAACAGAAAACTTTTCAGTGCCTCACATGAACAATTTCTTGACGTCCGTACTTATGCCAAGTTTCAACTTGACCCCATCACAAGTGTAAATCTTCCCACCATGAGATGTCTAAATCCCTGCCATAATGGTGGTAGTGGTCATAAAGTCAAAGATCATAGATGCAGGACAGAATGTGCAGATGAAGGGGACAGAAATAATTTCCACGTTATAAGTATACAGCAGTGGTCATTTTCAGGCAGGAACAAACACAGAAATTTCATTCTTAAAGAGAATTTTGAGCAGTAGCAAAGCCTGAAAATAATCTAAATAAAATTAGGGATGGCCAAATCCATGACATCAGACAAACACAGGTCAGAATGCAAATTCGGAAAGTAGAGCTGTAAGAGAAGTCTAGTCTGGCTCAGAACAAATTAGAATCCACTCCTTAGCCACAATGTCAAATTTCTGTTAACACTGATACAATAATGTCTTTGTAAAAAAATATTAAAATGGGAGGGAAATATCATTGGCAAAATCACAGAAATATGAACCTTCACATTCTAGTATGGGTGAAATCTGAAATCTGTCATTTTCAACACATCTTTTTATTTTTTGAATTAACAAATGATGTTTTTTCTGCCTCATGTACTTTATTTTTTTATTTGCTGAATATGGATTTACAATTAAGGGGGAATCATTATCAAATAATCAAGAACAAATGTATATTCACATAGCCAAGACTGATGCCATTCCATGGTTTCCCTCCTTGGGTTCCCCATGGTTCTGTGTCCCCCAGTTAAACCCCTGTGTTAAATGGACTTCTTGTGGAGGTCAGAGGTTTCCCTCTGAGTTGATTCCCCCATATTCCCTGCTCCAGTCTCCTTGATATCCTTCCTAGTCCCTGTCCCCCTCCCTACGTCTCCAGATATCGTAGGCAAGGTTCCCCTTATTTGTGTAAAATTTATACATGTTGAGGTTATTATTAGCTTAGCCATCTATTATACTGTTTCCGGTTATACTCTAGCTTCTGCAAATGAGAGAAAATATTCGGCCCTTGAGTCTCTGAAATTGGGATACTTAGCATAATTTTTTCCATCTCCATTTGGCTACAAAAGCCATAGTATCATTTTCTCTAATAGCCAAGTAGTATTCCATTGTATATATGTACCAAAGTTTTTGAATACACTCATTAAGTGAGGGGCATCTGGGTTGGTTCCATAATCTAGCTATAGTAAATTGAGCTGCTATAAGCACTGATGAAGTCATATCTCTATAATATGCTGATTCTAATTCTTTTGGGAAAATACCCAGGAGTGGGACAGCTGGGTCATAAGG
>PVKS010053616.1:0-10345 GCA_004027875.1 Aplodontia rufa
TCATCTGTGGAGGTAGGGATTAGACCCTGGACAATGAGAAAGTTGGTCTAGTAGCATGACTTAAATCCAGATAAGATGTAATGCTTTACAATCTAATACTTTTTTTAGAGATACAGTGGGAAGGGGAAGGGAGGGATAAGAGAGGGTAATTGGGGGGGCACTCCTGGGGATAATTGCAATATCCAGAATCTATACACATTTTATATTGTCTTGTTAAAATCTTGTAAGGTTGTTCAAAAATAAAAAAAAATAAAAAATTATAATAAAAAAAATGGGCCTGCGTTTGTACTGTTGTCCTGGACCCTCTGAGCATTAAGGATGAGGTTGCCTTGGACAGCAGCAACTCATGAAGTAAAGGAGAAACATTTTCAAAGTCCTCTCTCACTTGTGAATTTTACCAACATGTCTAATTTCTTCTAATAAATTATAGGAATGGCAATGATTCTAAAATGTGAACGTATGCTAATCTGGTCAGTTGAGGTTCAATCTTTGATGGCAAAACTTGGTGTGATTCACTGACTCACTGTGTGCATAACCAGCCTTGTTGACCTAGTTGTAGAATGGTAAATGGAACTTATAACTGCTAGTGAGCTCTGAAATAACTACTGGGGACAGATCTTCATTAGGATGATATTACAAGAACTAACCTCACACCAAGGACTTTTTTCAACTTAGAGCCAGAAGGGTCTGTCACACACTGATCTCACTTCATGCCTGTCGTCATGATTTAGCTATGTGTTAAATGCCTATCTGTTCCAGGCCCTTGAATCCAGTGCTGAATAGGATGCCTGGCCTTGAAAGGCTCATAGTCTGATAGAGAAGGCTGTCCAGTGAACAGCAGACTGATTGCTATGATAAAGATGGACACAGCAGGCCAGGAGTGTACTCTCTGATTTCTGAGTGTTCTGTGTGCCTCAGAATGTTATGTTCTGTGTATCATTCACAAGACTGAGGACATGATACCAAAACTCATCAACAGCTTGTGAGGGCAGCAGCTTTAAAGTTTATATTCCATTTCTTTGCTTGGAAACCTCTCATTCCACATCAATTAGACCTTGCATTTGAGTTTTCTGTCTATTTCACCAAAAGTACGTAATGGACAATTATCTCCATTTCTCCAGCAATTTCACCTTGAGGTTAAGATATGTGAATGGTCAAAACAGAATGCCTCAAAAATGCTTTTAACTTGTCAATACTTAAATTAATTTCTTAATCTGGAATAACAATATGCATGGCCTATCTAATACAAATGTACCTCTCCAAGATAAGCATTGGGTCTTGGGTAAATTCAGAAGGTGTAGGAAAAATACATTGTATTTCTCAAATTTAGAGCTCTCAGAATGTGTAGCCATGGCAATTAATAAAATTTTCCTTCCTTTCAATTATTCCTTTTTTTTTTCTACAGAGAAGAAGCAATCAGGCACAGTTTGCTTCTTGTGAATTTGAGTACTTTATAACTCTTAAGTTGCAATAGTTTCCCAGTGAGGACTCTTGTCCTTTGAGTAGAGGGCTACTGATGGGAAATGGGTGCATTCTATATTTGAAATATAGACAGTCTGTGACAGTCTTCAAACTGTCTTCTGAATATTGAGTATATGCATCTTGCAATTCCAGAGGAGGCTGTGAGGTACATAGGAAGGTGGGGGTCACAACATCACTACCTACCACTCTCCCAGTTGTAAGAATTGATTTCCAAATCTCAATTGACTTGATTTAGAGTTTTCAGAGTAAAGTCTAATGAAGTTCAGTGATCAATGGTACCTTGAGATTTTTTAGCCCAATGTATACATTTGGGCTGGATACTTATCCAGTTGATTTGGGTAAGGCATTCTTTTGCAGAGAAATACATATTGGGAATCATACTGGATATATGAAACTTAATCTTGACCTTTTGGCTTGACATTTACAACTAACATCTCTCCCTGCCATTAAAAGGCCCTTCCAAAATAGTCACAGGTATGTCATTATTTGATTACTCTATTGTAAATTGCTTGCAATTTTAAAATACTTTCTGTGTATATTTGAAAGAGTCTTCTGCCCCCTGCCAATATAGTTTCCTAAAGGATAAATTACTGGATCAAAAAATATAGAAAATTAAAGACCTGAAATGTGCTACTATGTGTCCTCAATAATCATAACATTTATGTTCCTACTAGTGATGCATATCTACTTTTTAAACCTAATTCTGCTTTGAGTGCTATCCTTCAGATTGTTTTCCGTATTTTGATAGGTAAAAGTATTTTGTCATGTGATTTTGTTTCCTAAGTTAATGATGAAACTGCATGATTTATTAATGTTTATTCATTCCTCTGGTTTATTTTGTGACTTGCTTCTGCCCATACCCTTTGTGCCCATTGTTTTGGTTTCAGGATTGCTTTTTTAAAATCAGTTTTTGTGGGGCTGGAGGGGTGGCTCAGCGGTTGTGGTGCTTGCCTGGCATATGGCGAGTAAGTGAGTTCAAATCCCAGCACCATGTACACAGTGAAGTCTTGGAGTAGCGAAAGCCACATGGAAGGCTGAATGAAATTGATTCTCTCTCTCTCTCTCTCTTTTAAAAATCAGTTTTTGTGAGCCCTTAATATATTATATATTGGATATATAGCATTTTTCTTTTAAAAAATCAATCCTATTGAGGTGAAATTTACATTCAATGGACTACCCATTTTAGGTGTTCAGTACAATGAATCGGAAAGGTGTTTATCCTTATGTAACTATCACCATAATCAAGATATCGATTTTGATCATGTTGAAAAGTTCCCTCTTGCTCATTTTCAGTGTGTTCTGTCCTACCCCCAACCTCAGGTAAATTCAGATCTGATTTCTATCATTAATTAGTTTTGTTTGATTTTGAGCTCATTTTGTGATTCAGCATAATGCTCTTGTGATTCCCTCATGTTGTAGTATCCAGTGGTCTCTTTCTTTTTATTGCTGAGTAGTATTCCATTGTATAACTATACTGCTATGTGTTTATCTGTGCACTTTTTAGTGAGCATTTGAGTTATTTCTACTTTTTGGTTATTGTGAATGAAGATTCTATGAGCTTTTGGACATTTATTTACATTTCATAAGGTAAATGCCTGGGAGTGAAATTATTGGGTCATGTATTTGGTGTATGTTTAGCTTTCTAAGAAACTGCCTGACTTTTTTCCAAATTATTTTTTAAGTGTTTACAATTTCATCAGCAATGGTTGAGGGTTTCAAACATGCTACATTTTGCCCACACTGGTTATTTCCAGTCTCTTAAATTTTAGTTTAGTGGTGCATGGCTATATCTCATTTGATTTTTATTTACGTTTTTCTGAAGCCTATGGTGTTCATTGTCTTCACTTACTGAATTTTATGCCAATTTCTTTAGCAATGATTGATCTAACTTAGTTTTATGATGTATTTAAAAAATTTAAAGAAAGTAATGTGTAAAAATGGTTGCATTTAGAACAATACAGAAGTCCATGCAAAAAAGACAGGAATCTCACATTATCATAAGTTTATATGATGCCTTTTGTGGTGCAAGTATTTTTAATACTTAAAGACTCTATCAAATCATGCAAATATCCAGGTGATACATTTTTCCATTTTGCTTGGATATAATATATAGAAAAGCACACATATCTTAAGTATTCAGCCTGAAAATTTTTCAGAAACTGAACATATCCATATGGATGGAATCCAGATGGAATGTTACCAGTGCCTTGTGTTTCGTTCTAGGCATTAGTCATCATTTTTCCTGTTTTAACATATAAATTAGTTTTAGATATTTTAATACTTTATAGACACAGTCACTATTCATACTCTTTAGTGTTTGGTTGCTTTCACTCAACATTTTGTTTGTGTGACTCATTTGTATTTTTGAGTGTTCATTCCTGTTGCCATTTTGTACTGCAATGTAAGGATGTATCACTATTTATTTATTCATTTGATTGCTGGTAGACATTAACCTGTGGTTAAAGATGCTTTTCACATATTATACTGGGTATCCTTTGGTGAATATTGGATGTATGCAGTTGAGTACATATCCAGCATTAAAATATCTGGGTGATAGCCAGGCTTGGTGGTACATGTTTGCAACCCCAGTGGCTCAGAAGGTTGAGGCAGGAGGATTGCAAGTTCAAATACAGCCTCAACAATTTAGCAAAGCTGTGAGCAACTTACCAAGACTCCATTTCAAAAAAACAAAAACAAAAACAACCCCCCCCCCAAAAAAAAAACCATTGGTGATGTGGCTTGGTGGTTAAGTGTTGCTGGGCTCAGTCCTTGGTATTAAAAAAAAAACATTTCTGGGTGATAGGTAATGTGCTTGCTCAACTTTATTGGATATTGCCAGTTTTCCATAGATATTGTCCCACGTACAGAGTTCTGGTTAATCTCTATTTTCAGTGACCCTGAGGTATTTTCTATTTTTAACTTTTTTTTTGGTGAATATTAACTCATTGCACCCTTTAGTTTCTTATAAGTATTTTCTCACTGTGATTTTAATTTGCATTTCCTTCATGACCAGTTATCCTGGGAATACTGTCATATACTTATAGGACAAGTGGATACCTCTTTCATGAAGTGGCTATTCAAGTCTTCTGCCCATTTTTTCTCTTGGGTTGTGTGTTTTTATTAACTTGTAGAATTTCTAGTTTGGATGAGTCTTGTGTTAGTCGCATGTGTTGTGAATAGTCAGTCTGTGGCTTGATTCCACTCAATGGTGCTTTTTCGTGAATAGGGTCCTCAATTTTCATATACTCCAATTTATACTTTTTTCATTATGTCTTCTTTGTGTTTTTCCACCAAGGTTATATAATAATGTACGATTTCTTCTGATAGCTTATTTTTATTTTTAACTTTCATATTTAGAACTGCAGTTTTTCTCTTTAAAGTTTGAACCAACGTTTTGTTGAATACATAGAAATAATTAGAAATTTCTTCTTATTCTTTGGAAAGTTTCTATTCTTTGGAATGATTTTTGCTACATTGGTGCTTTCTCTCCTTATGTGTTTGGCAGAATTCATTGGTAAAAACCATTTGGGTGTAGGTATTGTGTTTGTATTCATGAAAGTTTAAATAATGGGTTTGCTTTTGTGAATATAACAATGTGTAGATTTTTCTCTTTCTTCTTCTGACAACCTTAATAAAATGTTTTTACTGTCATCCAAATTATAAGATTTTTGGCCTGAAAGTTTTAATTGCTGTCATATCTTTTTCATGTGTGTAGACTCTATAGAGTTGCACTCTTAAAAATTCCTTATATCAGTATTTTTATTTGAAAATTTCATTCTTTGATCAATCTTAGGGGTTTTCAATACTACTAATGTTTTAAAATGCTAACTTGATTCATTTCAGTATTTAATTTATTTCTTATTTCTTCACTTCAATTTAGGTTTCAATTTGCTATAAGAGTTTTTTTTTTTTTTAAAGAGGGAGAGGGACAGTGAGAAAGAAAGAAAGAGAGAAGAGAGAGAGAGAGAGAGAATCAATTTTATTTAGTTTTTCATGTGGCTTTTTTGCTCCAACACTTCATTGTGTTCATGGTGCTGGCGTTCGAACCTGTGTCCTCACACATGCCAGGCAAGCACGTAACTGCTGAGCCACCACTCCAGCTCCAAGAGTCTATGCTTTTGATGTAACTTTTATTTCTTTGTGTAAACATTAATAATGTATTTCATATATATGTATTTTATCTATCATCTATCTACACACGTACATATCTCCCTTCCTTTCTCTTCTCCTCTCCTTATCTTTCCAGTGAATTTCTTTCATAAACCAAATATAAATGTGGGAAATGAACAAAATGGAATATTTCAGGGAGTCTAGCTCCTGGCCAAAAACCTACGCATGATTTTTCAGACCCAATCATAGGATAATTATGAAGGCCTCATGTGCCATACTTCTTGGAGGAAAGCTGCTTTCTCTGCCCTCGACTCAGTACAGAGCCCATACACTGCAGTCTGCAGGAGTTACAGCGGTGGACTCAGGGCCCATGCCCAGCCATGCTCTCCTACATAGTTGCATCCCTAGTCCAAGTGCATCCATTCAGAAGCCTCTTTGTCCCAGGGCTTCAGCACAGACTCACTGGAGAGGAGGTGGAGGAGGGCTTAAAGACACTTGCCTATTTCTGACTCAGCACTTAGTGCTTTTCTACTCCTGGAACTCCCTATCTGCCTTCTCCCATTGACTGGGTCCTTCTGTTCTGCTGGAACTTTTTGTGTAGGGGTCCCTTGGTCGTGAGGTGATCCCCATGTCTGTGCTGGTCCCCTGACCTGGACTGGTGGAGACAATGGAATAGGGTGAGTTGACACTTTCTCTGGTTTAACGTCTTGTGCAGGCTATTGCAATATGTGCTAAAGACTTGACTATTACTTTCACTGGACTTATTATCTTAATCAGCTTCTCTGACACCTGGCAGCTCAGCCCTCTCCAACTCAGGTCAAGGTTAGCCCCTAATAGCAATGCTAATCATCTTGGATTTCTTTTTCTTTTTTTCTTTTTTAAGAGAGAGGGACAGTGAGTGAGAGAAAGAATCTACTTTATTTAGTTTTTCATCTGGTTTTCATTGCTCCTACATTTTGTCATGTATGTGGTGCTGGGGTATGAACTTGCATCCTCGTGCATGCCAGGCAAGTGTTGTAACAACTGAGCCACCATTTCAGCCCCTCATCTTGGAATTTTAAATAAAATTTTGATAGCAGACAATCTGGGATCATACTTTTCCTGCTGAAAAGTAAGAAGCTGAATAAATCATAATTTAGTAGAGATTGACCATATTAACCTTGTTCCTTTGGTACAAATATCAAATTTCCCTCTAGAGGATTTTACCCCTCAAATCAAAATACCTTCAGAACTTTTTCTGTATGCATTTAATTAAGAATTTTCATTAACTTCTCTCTTCCCCTAAGGATTGGGAAAGTTTAAGAAAGTTTCCAGGCTTATTGATTCGGAGTTTTATTTTACTTGGAAAAATATCCTGGTTATCAAACTGCTTAAGATTTAGGTGAAAGAAGTTTGAGGCCAGAATTCTGGAAGATAACAGACACCAGCATTAGTTCCTGAAGGTACTAATTTCATTTATGGTGCTTGGAAATTTACATGGTATCTGTATGCTTCTGTAGTTTAAGATGTATCTCTCTACTTTAGTTGGATCTTCAATGTCCCCCAGAGGCCCATGTGTTAAAGGATTGGTCCCGAGCTTGCGGCATTATTGGGAAGTGGTAGAAACTTTAGAAAGACATAGGGCCTAAGATGGGCACAGTGCTGCACACCTGTAATCCTAGCTACGTGGGAGACTGAGGCAGGAGGATTGCAAATTTGAGGACAGTCTAGACAACTGTTTGACCCTGTTTCAAAAAATGAAAAGAAAGAACGGTGATGCAGATGAGGGGTACAGTGCTTACCTACCATGTACGAGGTCTAGGTTTAATCCCCCAGGACTGCAGATACTGGAAAAGGTTGGGAGTGGGTGGATCAGAGAGAGAGATAGATGGGTTCTAACAGGAGGTTCCAGCTCTCTGGGAGCCTGATATTGAAGGGGATTATGGGAGGCTCTCTTCCTATTTCTCTTTCACACCTGGCCACAAGTGAACAGGCTTCCTCTGCCACGTGATCCCTCTATAATGAACTGTGTCATTTTGGGCCCACAACAACACAGGAAAAAGTCAAGGTCTGAGACCTCCAAAACTGTGGGCCCAAATGAGCCTTTTCTTTGGGTGAATGGACTATCTCAAGTGTTTGTTTCAGTAAAGGAAAACTGACTGACACCGCCTCTGAGCCGTCTGCTGTGAATATCCCGTGCAGTTTTCTTCTACACTTTGCTTTCTTTCTACCTTTCTTTTGTCATTACAGATCTTCAGAACGGTGCATCTGTAAAAAAAAAAAAAAAAAAAAGATCTGATTTGCATTGCATCATTGTACTTTTTAGATGAAAAACGCCAGTGAAACGCGGTGCTCCTCTTTGTCGCCCACCTCTGTGTTTCGATGTTGTCCTGCAGAGCTTTGTCTTGATGAATGCGTTCATCACGCTGCTGCTTCCTCCTGTTCCATCCAGCTTCGCTAGGGAGGAGCTGGGGAGGCATTAAGGTGACAGATTGAGAAAACTGCAATGTGGCTGATTGCTCCCTCTGCAAAACGGTGGAACGAAGAGAAGTACAAGACGCTGACTAGAACTGTGACTGTGGCTGCCACTGTGTTTGTTTCTTCTTTCTTCTCCCTCCTCTTTTCCTGCATTTAGACTTTCTTAGGTGGGTTTACCTTTAACTTTGGAGTTATCTTTAGTAGGACTGTTGTGTTAAAAAAGTTTTTAGGTCTCAAGAGGCTGCTGTTTGGCAGCCTTTTAGGGTCACTTGTCTGCTGTCCAGCCTGTGCCATCCACTTAGGAAGCAGGTGGGAAGTCAAGGTGGAACCTGGAGGAGGAGTTATTTGTTCTAGAGTTCAAGGGGACACCACATGAATTACACTGAGTTATGGAAAGAGTACAGAAAACTCGTATGACTACTTTTTCTTAGTAATTTTTTTTTTTTTTTTGGTACCAGGGATTCAACCCAGGGGTGCTTAACCACTGAGCTACATCACCAGCCCTCCTTTTTTATTTTTTATTTTGAAACAAGGTCTCTATAAGTTACTTAGGTTCTTGATAAATTGCTTAGGTCCTCGCTAAATTGCTGAGGCTGACTTTGAACTTGCTCCTCCTGCCTCCCTCTCCTGAGCTGCTGGAATTCCAGGAGTGTGCCCAGCTTAGTAAATTATTGAAAGATATGTTTGTATAATTGAGATATGGTAAATTGCACAGACTGAAGAGTACAGCTCAATGAATTTTTGCATATATCTCTGTATATTTCTGTGGATCTATCCTCTGGGTATCAAGAAATAGAAGAAGAAATAAGTCAAGATATAGAACATTTCCAATAATGCAGAAAGCTTTCTAATGCTCCTTCTCAATATCTTCTCATCCTGAGGTTTGCATTATTCAGGTTTCTGTCCCCACAGGTTTTTTTCCCTGTTCTTGACTTTTTTGTGAATGGAATCATGAAATGTGTGTTTTTCTGTGGTTTGGCTTCTTTCACTTAATGAGTCTGAGTATCATTCAACTTGTCCTCTAGTATATTCTTTTCATTCATTACTTTATTTAAAATAAATTCCAATACACTGAGACGTTGGAAGAGTTGTACAGGGAACACACATGTATCCACCAATTCCATTCATCATTTGTTATTTTGTGACCCCATCAGTTCATTCATCAATCTGTTTTTTGATGCTTTTCAAAGTCAGTTGCAGGCATCAATGCCCTTCATCCTAGTCCACTTCTTTAGTATATTCTTGATTTCTGAAAAACTTACTGGATGACTGTTAAGAAAATTCATGTATTTCTGAGAGAAAAGGCAAAAAATCAAGGAAACATGGGTGCCTGTGTTTAGATTTCTCATTCTAACATTTCCTGGTTTGGGCTTCAACAATTTTGTCTACATGGTTAGGAGTTGAGCGGGGAATTGGTCTTGTAGCTTATTTCTCTTTTGGAGCTGGAAGACAAATGGAGGCTTTGTAGATCCCACAGAGAGGTAGTGGGAGAGTTTCAGAATTCAGACACGGAGAAGATATTCATCCATGCAGGCAAAAACGAATGAGGTCTGACTTGTACTTTCTGATTTTGGAAAGGAAAAAATAGGAAGCTGCTTTTCATTTAACCCTTAAGTTTGCTCCAGTTATGTGCTTTTTATTTACAGGAAACTGCTGAAAATAGAAGTCGTTTAGTCAAACCATAAGAAATGTGTACATAGAGAGTTACTGAGAATGGAATATTTTTTCTTAGATTCTTATTATTAAGGTGAGTAAGCAAGGTTTTGAAATACATCTAAAGGTGAGGAGATTATGCAAAACATTTCTTAGATGAAGGAAGAACTCAAAGGGACATTAGAGACCATCTAGTCTCTAATGTTTAATTCCCAAATCAGTACTCTTTGGGGAACATTTGGGAGACCACCTGCAGGATCCTGATCTGATTGATCTCAGGTGGGGCTTGGACGTTGGCGTTTGTTAGAAGTTCTCCAGGGATTCTAATGAGAAGCTGATGCAAGAGCTCTTGATGCTAAACTTTTGGTCCACCTTTGCTGATGCTTTTAAAGTGGTGATATAAGAAGTGTGACACTTGATGCATATTTCTAGGCCAACCAACACACAAATAAGACTGAAGCACGAAGTAAAAAATTTTTAGTCCCAAATTACCACCAAAGAGGAAGATCTCCATGAGTATTCTGGGCCCAGAGGAATTCTTACTATAAATGGCTTGTTTTTCTGATGTCAGCAAACAGAATGGATTTGGAACTTCTTTTCCATATGAGTTGACATGATCATATATAGACTCCATGGGGGTGGA
>PVKS010053617.1:0-10347 GCA_004027875.1 Aplodontia rufa
TTGGAGGTGTAGCTCAGTGATAGAGTGCATGTTTATCATGTGTGAGGCAGTAGGTTTGATCCTCAGCACCATAAAAAAATTAATTATAAAAAGCATTTATTTGCTAGGTGCAGTGTTGTACCCCTGTAATCCCAGCGACTCAGCGGGTAGGAGAATCACAAGTTCAGCCTCAACAACTTAGTGAGGCCCTGAGGAACTTAATAAGGGTCTGTCTCAAAATAAAAAATAAAAAGGGCTGGGGATGTGACTCACTGGTTAAGTATCCTTGGGTTCAATTCCTGGTATTAAAAAAAAAAAGGCATTTATTTTATTTTCCAACTAAAGGCCCAAGTTTACAGTGAACATACTTTAGAACCTTGCAAGACAGGTAGCTTAGCATATTCGAGATTGTGCTGGGTGGATAAGTTCATTCTCAGGCTTACTGATTCACTAGGAGGACTCACAAGAATCAGAAAAACAGCTACATGCTTCATTTCATTTTATTACAGTGAAAGGATACAGACAAGAATCAGCAGAAGACAAGGCACGTAGGAAAAGGTCCAGAGGTAGCCAGGTGCAAGTTTCTAGGTATTCTTTCCTAGTGGAATTCCATGGGATGAGCATAATTCTCCCAGAAATGATGTATGACAACTCATGCAAAATGTTCTGCATACAGAACTAAAGAAGTCCACCCTAGCGGCTGGAGTGGTGGCTCGGCGGTTACGGTGCTTGCCTGGCGCACCACATACACAACAAAGTGTCGGAGCAACAAAAGCCACACAAAACTAAATAAAATCGATTCTCTCTCATTGTCCCTCTCTCTTAGGGAAAAAAAAAAAAAAGTCCACCCTAGTTTTAGAAGTCAGTCATGTGTCCTGGCAGTACAGTGCTACTGACTACTGCTGCTCAGAATCCAACCCCTGTTCCCTAGCCCCTACCAGAGCAAACTGGCATTCACCATGAACACAGAAAGGGCTAAGGCCTCAGGTACACAAAACACTCAACACATTTTCATACAGAATATTCCAAGGGCTCAGGAGTCACCTGGAACCGGCCAAGGGCAGTCCTTTCTTTAGTACGCGTAGGTTTTAAGCATTCAGACCTGCAACATCAACCGAATTCTGCTGAGTTATAGAATAGGATCTGGAATCTGACAAAGCTACTTTGCTATATGACCAATAAGAAAGCCTCTGGAATTGCTAAGCTTCAACTTCATGATCTTTAAATAGAGTTAATAACAAGAAACTACAGCAATCTCATGGAAATATAATAAAAACAAGTGAGGTTGACTGTATGTAAATGGGTTTTTAAATTTCTTCCAATGACTGTGGACAATTATGGTTCAGCCTTATAGTAAACATTTGATAACTCATATATTTTATTCATTTACCTGTTCAGTAAATATTCATTGGCTGCCTGGGGTTTGCTGAGTGCTAGGAGAGAACAAAATATTTAGACATACAAACATGTTTCCTCCTCTTACAGATATTACTATATGTTAATAAAGGGTAAAGAGGCAGTGAAAAGAGATGGGCAATAGGTGTGAATAAGATGATGGCAGGGAAGTTAACGTATAACCCAAGGGAAACATGGACATATGGGGGGAGGGGGAGCTAAGAAGCGGGATGGGAGAGCGAGGGAAGATAGGGAGGGATCTAGGGAGACAATCAACAATGTAACATACTTTTTACCTGAGAAGTCAAATATTACGTATGCAATCATTTAATTCTGGAAAATTCACAGTCTTCTACATATATATATGTATATATATATAGTCAATTATATTTGCTAGGGGCATAATATAGAAGAATCAAGAGATTGGGATGTGTGTGATGTGGGGATAACTATGGTTTAAGATCAAATGCATATCATATTGCATGTATTTGTGATTGTAAAATAACTCAACTCTTAATTTTAAAAAAATAAAATATTTGTGACCTCCCCCCTCAAAAAAAGATGGTGGCAGGGTTTGGTAGAAATAGGATGAGAATAGCTTAGATGGATAATGTGACCAGGTGAGTGGTTTTGCTACTTGATTCATTCTGGCCAAGGGATAGTGAGCAGAAGTTGCATTGTCACTTATTTATTTATTTACATAGCTGAGGGTCAAACCCAGAGCCTTATGCATGCTAAGCATGCACCTCTACCACTGAGATACACTTCCACTCCTCACTTCACTTTTGAAGTTTCCATAGCATATGTGCTTTCTTCAGGCTCTCTTTCCCTAGTGTGATAAAATAGAAGCTGCTTTGATTGCTGGGTCATCACATGAAGGACAGCCGTTCTGATTCTCAACTTTGCATGTGCACGAATAAGCGTTTGTATTATAATGATGGACCTTCAGGTAAACATTTCTATTACAAAAATTTAGTCTAGCATATATGACTAATAAAAGCCTGACCTAGACCTAGGAGTTAGGAAGGTTCAGACTAAAAAGAATATCAGGGAATTAAAAATAGTTCAGCATATTGGATCAAAGAGTGCTTGAAGGTCAATAGAAAGGTTAGATTGAAAGATAGGTATGGTCCAAGTCTCAAAAAGCCTTGTAAATCATATTAAGGGATTTAAAAAAAAAGCAACTGAGAATTTTGAGCTAGAATGACAATTAAGTCAAATTTATATTTTAGAATGATGACTCTTGTTGCAAGGCAGAGAAACTAAAACTCAAGATGAGAAGACTACGCACAGAAGCTATGGGAACAAGTCCGAAGAAGGTTACCCTGAAATGAGGCAGGCACAGGAGCTGGAGGGCACGAAGGGACTAGAAGAGCATACACAGGTTTCTTCCAAGGCCTGGGGAAGGATTTTAGAAATGTATTTACATAGTCCAATGTTTTTCTAGAATTTTCTTTTTATTTTTTCTTCTCTCTTTTTTTTCTTTTTTGGTACTAGGAATTGAACCTAGGAGCACTTAATCACTGAGCTACCTCCCCAGCCCTTTTTATTTTTTATTTTGAGGCAGGGTCCCATTAAGTTGCTTGGGGCCTTGCTAAATTGCTGAAGTTAGCTTTGAACCTGTGATCTTCCTGCCTCAGCCTCCCAAATTGCTGAGATGATAGACTTACGGCCTGCAGCAGGCTTGATTTTTCAAACGTACAATATTTTAATCCCAATCAGTTAAGTCTGTTGCCCCTTTTTATACTCACTTCTCTGTCATACTTACCCCACTGCCAGGTGGCTCTGTAGAGACTATCAACATATTTGTGCTTATTTCAGGGTAAATTGAGTTGGGGGATAGAATTAGTTTGGATTAAGTGTGATAGAGGTATGCGGCCTGCAGTCACTTTGACAATACAGTTATGTCATTGCTAGTCTTGTGTATAAATAGCTTCCCAGAAAACTTGTGATTCCATTGTTAGCCCATCCCACAAAATATGAAGGTGTAGTGCCAGAGATCATAAAAAAATTTGTTAGGGTGTGGCGTCTAGTCTCAAAGATGGCACTTAATGCTTTCTGGGATTAATATCTTTATATAATCTCCTTCCCTCAAATGTAGATTGTCTGTGCTATTTGGTTTTCATCAGTAGAAGTGGTTGGGTAAACACTGAGGCTAAGTTCTAAGAAGTCTTGGAGCTTCTTGGACATGCACTCTAGGGGAAGGAAGACATGGTCTAAGTCCAGTATTATGGGTGAATGTGAGGCGTTCCCCAAAAGTATCTGTGTGATAATGCAGGAATGCTGAGATGAAATGACTGCATTATAAGAGCCTTAACCTGATCGGTGAGTTAATTCTCTGATAGGGCATGGCTGGAGAAGGTGGGTCATTGCTGGGCATGCTTTGGTGTATGTATTTTGTATCTGGTATGGAGTTTCTCTCTGCTCACTAGAGCTATACCTTCCACCATGAGGGTGAGCCTCACCTTGAGCCCAAAGCAATGGAGCCAGCCTTCTATGGACTAAGGCCTCTGAATCCATGAGCCCCTAAATAAACTTATTCTCCTAAAATTGTTCTCATCAGGTCTTACTTAGGGTCACATCAACGTAAAAGCTGACTGAAACAGTACAGTTACTCTGAGATTGCCATGCTAGGAGGAAGATAAGCCCTGTGGAGAAGACCAGTATCTCTCAGCTATTTTAGCCATCCCGGCTGAGGCTCAGAGAATGGTAGGGAAGCCATCTTACATGTCCAGGCCACCAGAGCCTTCAGATACCTCTAACACCAGCCTCTATCTGACCAACTGAATAAAGAAACTCAAGTGAGAAAGCAGAGCTGAGTTCATAGAACCTAAAGAGATGAGATGTTGTTGTTTTAAGTTTCTATGTTATGGAGGTGGTTCATTAAGTAGCGATATGGGCCTAGACTAGAATCATTGTGGTCACAAATCTTTGCTATAACTTCCAGCAAATTTCCTTTGAACCTGGGCTGGCCTATGACCCCTCTGTTCAATAGAGTACAGCAGAGGTGACACAATGTCAGTGCCAAGGCTCCTCTTTAAGAACACCAAGTGTTTCCATTGTTCCAGACTATTGGAGCAGCAAGCCACTTCGAAAGGAAGTCCAACAACCACATGGAGAGGTCCTGGAGACTACTTGGAAAGGGAGAACATCATACATGAACCCCAATGCATCCCAGCCTAGCTGTCATCCGAATACATCTGAGAGACCTCATAGACACTACAGGAGCAGAAGTGGCCAGCCAACCCTACTCAAATTCTTGACCTACAAAATTTTATTACATAATGGAAAAGTTGTTGTTTTAAGCTATTAAACTTTAGAGTAATGTGTTCTATATAGAAATAGATAATGGACACAAGAAATTTCCTCAAATTTAAGTATCATTACAATAAAGAATTGTTACTGGGGCTGGAGTGGTGGTGGCTCAGCAGTTATGGTGCTTGCCTGGCATGTGCAAGGATGCGAGTTCAAACCCCAGCACCATGTACACAACAGAGTGCTGGAGCAACAAAGGTCACATGAAAAACTACAAAAAGGCTGATTCTCTTTCTTTCTCTCACTCTCTTAAAAAGAAGAATTATTACTATAAATTGTAAGGCAGAAAGAAGTTAACTTAAATTATTGATAAGAATTTTTATTTTTTGCTTTCTCTCTTTTTCTGTGCAATGTAGAGGATTGAAATCAGGGCTTCACACAAACTAGGGAAGCACTGTATGACTGAGCTACACTTCCAGCCTCCAAAATCAATTCTAATCAAGTATCCTGGAGCAAAGACTGAATTGCCTTTCTATTTCTGTTATGGAAAATATTTCAAAACTGTTGGCATATGAAGAAGATATTAAAGAATAAACAGTCAAAGAAGCAGACAAATACATTATAGAATTATGTACTTAGGATAAGGTAGGTAAAGACAGTTTATTTTGTGTTTTGTAATCTGATATTCTTTTCTCTTAAAGAGTTTCTCAAAATTTTCAGAACCATTTATAAAGAAGATCCTATAAATTTCCAAAGAGAAGAAAAAATACAATTGTCACATATGAAATCAGAATAACTGGACTTTTCAACAACACTGGAAGCTAAAATATAATAAAGAAACACCTTTTAATTTCTAACCAAAAATAATTTCCAACCTAGAATCCAATATACTGTGAAATCAGAGAGAAAAATAAAAATATTTTCTGTTTGGTGCACAAGGTCTTAAAATTTTCACCATGTAGGAAAGTATTAAACAATGTGTTCCAGTATTTAAAGTTGTGTAAACAGGATGTAACTTAACACTGACACACTTTTATTTCCCAAAATGATGACTCTTTGTCCTAGATTGTACCTGGTAGACTTTGCCAGAAATAGCACCAAGACACAGTTAGTACTTTTGGCAGTAACATCCAATGTACAAAGCCCTCTAAAGTGAAATGACAAAGGTCACCTCATCATTACATTTCTTAATAAATACGTGGCATTCTAAAGGATAATTTGTATATGAAATTAAGCTTGAAAAAATACAAAGATGGTTTTACTGTTTTTCCCATAATAGCATTATTTATATAATCTAAAAGTCAGATTATTGGTGCATTAGACTAAGTATATATCTCTCCCCTCTCTATTCTTTTACAGCGTCATCACAAAGTGAGCAGATAGTCTATTAGCATCACTCCAGGAATCCCTTCTGGTCCTTCCCTATCACCTCTTCCACACTCTCTTCCCCCAAAATATATGACTTCCATGACTTCCCTGACTTTAATGGTAATCAATTCCTCACTTTTATTTATAAATTTATAAATTTATTCATTTCTAAATACTATCATCAAGATTTAAATTTTTGAGCTTTATACAGATGGTTTCATACAATACACTTTTTTTTTGTATTTCTGGTTTCTTTTACTCAAGTTCATGTTTGTAAGACACAGCTAGATATAGGTATATAGATAGACATTTTTTCCCTTTATTGGCTTTGAACACAGAGACCCTCTATCATTGAGCTATACCCCCAATCTTTTTTTTTAAGATTCTTTTTTTTAAGAGAGAAAGACAGTGAGAGAGAGAGAGAGAGAGAGAAAGAATCAATTTTTATTGAGTTTTTTCATATGGATTTTGTTGCTCTGACCTTTAGTTGTGTACGTGGGTGCAGGGGTTTGAACCTGTGTACTTGCGCATGCCAGGCAAGCGCCGCAACCGCTGAGCCACTGATCCAGCCCCATCCCCAATCTTTTTTATTTTGTTTGGAGACAGGATATTATTTAGTTGCTGAGAGTCTCCCTAAGTTGCCCAGGCTGGCCTTGAACTTGTGATTCTCCAGCCTCAGCTCTCGAGTAGCTGAGATTACAGGTGTGCACCACGGCACCTGTCCAATAGTCATACTGTTGAGGTGGCTATATTGTATTACGTAGCTTTTCATTATGTATTTGTACCATGATTTAGTTATCTGTTTCTACTGTTGATGGGTATTTTGAGTTTTTTCCAAGAACTGAATCAGATGGTATCAATCTCATTTTTACAACTCTCAAACTGTTCATAGAAAAGAGGCAGAAGGATACATTTTTATAAAATGTAATCACATTTAATCACCTCTATAAATGTCAGGCTTACTTCCATTTCATCAAACATAAGGACAGATCATTTAAGTGAATGCAGCTGATCATCTTAATTGTACTTTCTCCCATTGGTTTTTTTTTTATTTTTTTAAAGAGAGAGGGACAGTGAGAGAGACACAGACAGAGAGAAACAACTTTATTTAGTTTTTCACGTGGCCTTAGTTGCTCCAACACTCAGGTGTGTACGTGGTGCTGGGGTTTGAACCCAGGTCCGAAACCGCTGAGCCACCGCTCCATTCATTTTTACCTATTACTCCCTTCCACATGCATGTTAAGGCTATGTTATTACCGTTCAGATAAAAAGAATCCTCACACATACTTGTCGAAGTAGTTGTTGGATAAGTAAATACAAAATAAATACAACAGATATTGATCTGCAGTAATATAATAGAAACAGATGCAGGTTTCAGAGTCCAAATGGGTCGATTTGCAGAAAATTCCTGAGGTGTGACAGAATGTTATACTATGGTTTTTTGTTTTTGTTTTTGTTTGTACTGGGGACTGAACTCGGTTGGGCTTAACCCACTGAGCTACATCCCCAGCACTTTTTATTTTTTATTTTGAGAAAGGGTCTCACTAAGTTGTTTAGAACCTTGCTAAATTGTTGAGGCTGGCTTTGAACTTGTGATCCTCCTACCTCAGTCTCCCAACCCACTAGGAAAACAGGCATGTACCACTGCACTTGGCTGTCAATTCATTTTGAGTAGTAATCATATTGGAGCGTTACTTGTATGAATAGAGTTGGAAAGGAGAACGTGGAGGGAAAAAGAGGCAGGAAGCAAGTGCTCACCTCATCAAAGGGCCAGAATTCTTGGTTCTTCAAGCTGCTTTTACCCTTTGGACCCTGAAGTTGTGTGTAAACTGTGATAATTAAATATGCCACTAAAAATATTCAGAATTGAGATGTTAGTGCCAACATCGTATAGCAAGATAGGTTAACATATGTGTATGATTTAGTCCCATAGGCCTGTAATCCCAGCTACTTGGGAGGCTCAGGCAGGAGGATCACAAATTCAAGGCCAGCCTCAGAAACTTAGCAAGGCCCTGAGAGACTTTGGGAGAACCTGTCTCAAAATAAAAACAAAAAGGGCTGGGGATATGGTTCAGTGGGTTAAGACACACTGAATTCAATCCCCAGTACCAAGGCTGGCCTTGAACATGGGAGACAGCACAACAGCAGACTGGTAACAACAACAATAACAATCGCAAAAACAGAAACCTTTTAGTTTAACTTGTGGTTGAAACAAAAACATTTTTAAAATTTGAGTTATGGTTTGAAGTTCTCTGGCATACACAGTAAAACATCCTGCATGGCAAAGGGAGACTGAATATTATTGTAGGAGTGAGGAATGTGTTGAATTTAATTGCTGAAGTCTGGCAAAACATCAGAAAGAACAGGATCACACAGAGAAAGCAGCAAGAGTTAGACCCCGAAGGGTAGGCGAAGGGTAGGCACTGCTGCCAATCAGCCTGCTCTCCTGGTGTTGGGTAAGAAACTCCCTGCCCATGCCTCCTTCAGTCCCAAAGGTCTCAGATCATTACAAAGGAAAATTTTCTCACGTTTCTCCTTTGTTTGCTTAGGATACAGAGGAATCATGGACCAAAAAAAAAAAAAAAAAAAAAAGTAATAAAAACATTCCTCAGAAGTAATTTAACCTCAATTTTATTTAAAGTCATTGACATTTTAAAAATTGGCATTAATATAGTGATACAGGGGACTGGAGTGGTGGCTCAGTGGTTACGGCGCTTGCCAGGCATGCACGAGTACCTAAGTTCAAACCCCAGCACCACATGTACAACAAAATCTCGGAGCAATGAAAGCCACATGAAAAACTAAATAAAATTGATTCTCTCTGTCTCACTCACTGTCCCTCTCTCTCTTAAAAAAAAAAAAAAATATATATATATAGATACAATGTATGTATGTATGACTGTGTAACAACAAATCCCTTCATTATGTATAACTATAATGTACCAATAAAATAAAATTGGCATTTAATTTATCTGGTGATAATATTTTACTGGATAATGAAAAATCACACTGAGATTTACTTCTATAGCATGGCATATTATAGGTGAAATAATTTGAAATTTACTATATTACTGATGTTTTAGGTGACAACAAGTTGTGCTTGAACAATTTTAAGCTTATCTAATTTCATGTTCATATTTCAGAGAAGTCTGGAAAGAATTTTGGTGGAGTAATTAACAGTGCTGTAGGTATATAGGAGCGACTACTTTGCCAAGGATTTATTGAGCAAAATCAAATACCAATGTTGAATCATTTAAAAAGAAATGTTGACCTTAAGTTTGAATAATGAGAGTTTAAAAAATTTGAGAAAATTTCAAGCTAAACTTAAACCAGGAAGAGATGTTTTCTTTCTTTTCTTTTTTTTTTTTTTTCATACTAGGAATTGAACCAAAGGGTGCTTAACCACTGAACCACCTCCCCAGCCCATTTTATTTATTTATTTTAATTCTTCAGGATAGGGTCTCACTCAGTTGCTTAGGGCTTTACTAAGTTGCTGAGGCTGACTTTGAAATTGCAATGCTCTTGACTCAGCCTCCTGAGTCATTGGGATTAAAGGTATGCACCACCATGCCTGCCCAAAAAGTTTTAAAGTAAGGAATGTTTTGGGTTTTTGTTTTGTTTGTCTGTCTTGTGGTGCTGGGGATGCTACCCAGGGCCTCATGCATGCTAGGTAAGTAGGGATTGTTCAAACCTGAAGTGGATTACCCAAAGTTAGAAAATTTCGTTCCCTAAGAAAATGATGAGGAATACAAAATGAAAGATGGCTTGAAATGTGACTATAGAAATTGTTAGTAGCACATAAGGGAAAAATGTAATTTGAATTTTTTTTTTTTTTTCAGGACAAGCACTTCTCAGATCTACTGTTTAGAGATGAATTGAAGCTGTTCCAGTGTCATGCTCTGAAATCCGTCCCATTTGTGGTGATGTTTCCAGCCAGCGACAGAGTGTGGCCACATGATCTGGCAGGCTCATTCCAGGGAGGTGTGCAGGCTTTCTGTGACATCCACGCTGGCTTTTGTACCAGCGTGTTTTTTGTTGTCAATAGCACATTATACAGACTGGGCACATATTTAAAAAAGAGGTTTATTTTGGATCATAGTTCTGGAGGTATAAGGTGGAGGGACTGGATCTGGTCATAGCCTTCTTGTTGGCAGAGTCCCTGGTAGCACAGGGTTTTCACATGTCAAGAGACTGAACATGAGCATGTGTCTCTTTTGGTCTCTCTCCCTCTTTTTTTTTTTTTTTTTTTGTGGGACTGGGGATTGAACTAGAGGCCCTCTATCACTGAGCTACATACCCCACCTCCCACCAGTGTTTTTTATTTTGAAACAGGGTCTCATTTAAGTTGCC
>PVKS010053618.1:0-10349 GCA_004027875.1 Aplodontia rufa
TTAAGGATTATTGCATCTATGTTCATCAGGGAAATTGGTCTATAGTTTTCTTTTCTTGATGTGTCTTTGTTGGATTTTGGCATCAGTGTAATATTTGGTTTATAAAAAGTTTTTGGGAGTGCTCCTACCCTGTCAATTCCATGGAAGAACTCATAGAGAATTGGTGTTAACTCTTCTGTGAAAGTTTGGTAGAATTGTGTTGTATATCCATCCTCTCCTGGGCTTTTCTCTTTTGGAAAAGCTTCGATTGCTGCTTTGATTTCACTACCTGAGATAGGTTGGTTTAGATTTTCAATGTCCTCCTGTGTTAATGTGGGGATGTTTTTTGTGGCCAAGTATCTGTCCATATTCTCCAGATTATCAACTTGGCATAATATAATTTTTTAAAACAGGTTCTGATAATCGTCTGGATTTTGGTTGAGTCTGTGGTGATACCTCCATTTTTGTCTCTGATTTAGTTGATTTGCCTCACTTCATTCTTTCTTTTGGTGATGGTGGCAAGGGTTTTGTCAATCCTGTTTATTTTTTCAAAGAACCAACTCTTTGTTTTGTTGATAATATGTATTGTTTTTTGTTCTCAATTTTGTTGATTTCAGCTCTGATTTTAGTTATTTCCTGTCTGCTATCAGTGTTGGGATTGGATTATTCCTCTTTTTGCAGGTGTTTGTGTTGTAGCATAAGGCTATTTATTTGGGTTCTTTCTCAATTTTTGATGTATGCGCTCAGTGCTATAAATTTACCTCTTAGGAATGCCTTCACACTATCCCAGAGATTTCAATATGTTGTTTCCTTTTTCTCATTCATTTCCAAGAATTTCTTGATTTCTGCTCTCATTGCCTCTTTTATCCATCCTTTAAGATAGAATTATTCAATATCCAATTATTTGAGTAATTTCTGTTGTTTCTCTTGTTTTTGATTGCTAAGATCATAGCATTGTGGTATGACAGGATAAATGGGACTTTTTCAACTTTTCTGTATTTGTTAAGGTTACCTCAGTGAACTAGGAAGTGGTCTATTTTAGAAAAGAATCCATGAGCTGCTGAAAAAAAGGTTAATTTGGCCGATTAGGGTGAAATATTCTGTAGATATCTGTTAAGCCCAATGGATTAATAGAGTTGTTCAGATTGGAGGTGTCTTTACTGATTTTTTGTTTTGATGATCTTTCTAGTGTTGATTATGGTGTATTGAAGTCCCCCAGTATTATTGTGTTGAGATCAATGAGAGGATTAATGTCCTTAAGTATTTGTCCATACATTGGGGAGGTTGTAATTGGGTTCATAAATGTTAATTATCATTATATCTTCTTGATGATCTTTCACTTTTAGAATGATGAAATGTTCCTCTTTGACCTTCATGACTAGTTTTAGACGGAAATTAGTTTTATCACATATTAGGATCTCCACCCTACCTTGCTTTTTGGGTCATAGTGCTGGTAGACAATTTGCCAACCTTTCACTTTCAGTCTGTGTCTATTTTGGGGTGTAATGTGTGTCTCCTGTGGACAACATATTGTTGGAATTGTTGGATTTTGTTTTTTTGATTTGGTGAGCCAATCTGTGTCTTTATTTGTGGCATTGAGATCATTCATATTCAGAGTTAGAATAGTTATGGGAAACTGACTCTCAAACTTTGTGAAAGTTACAGAGTTTTGAGCCATCTTGGGAATCTTTTGGTGTATGATGTGGTTATTGACTCACCCTCATTTAAGGGTTTAGGGTATTATTAGCATTTTCTTTTGATTGAAGAATGTATTTGAGAATACTCTGCAGTGCAGGATTTGTGTTCATGTATCTTGCTAACTTGATTTTATCATTGAAGTATTTAATTTCCCTGTCACATTTACAGCTGAGTTTTCAGGGTATATTATTTTTGGATGGAAATTGTCATCTTTCAATGCTTGAAAAATATTGTTCCAAGCTCTTCTGGCCTTCAATATTTGATCTTAAAAATCCATCGTGATCCTAATTGCTTTGCCTCTGAATATGATATGGGACTTTTCTCTACCTGCTTTTAGAATTTTCTCTTTAATGTCTCTGTTATTCATTTTGTATATGATATATCTTGGTGAATTTCTCATTTGATTATGCTGGTTTGGTGTTCTGTAAGGATCTTGGAGTGATATTCTGGGTCAATTCTAATGTAAGGGAAGTTCTCTTTATAATTCCATTAGAATTGCTGTTCAGTGTTTTTATTCAGTCAAACGACTCTCAGGTTATTTATCCTCATCTTATCAAACATTATTTGGAAGTTCTGGTAATGGGTAGTATGTTTCTTTTTTGATATACTCCTTGAACTTGACATTGCTTAGCCTATCTTCATTTTCTGATGTACATTCTTCAAGACCTAAAGCTCTGTTTCAGAGGAGTTTACTCTTGTGTTAGTATCTTCCAGTGATGATTTGATTTGGTTGACAGTGTTTTTCAATTCTGATAGCTCTGCTGTATCCCTTTTCAGGGTGTCTAATTCTTTTTAAAGCTGATCTTTCATCTCATGGAATACTCTCTTATTTCCTTATAAATGTTATCTCTCATCACTTGAAATTGTGCTCTGATCTCTTTCCTTAATTCTTCTTTCAACTCTTTGATTGGTTACAATTTTGATACAATTTCGATGGTTTTCATCTAGGACCCTGACCGTGGAGTCCTTGGGTAGGCAGCTGTGATGCTGAGGAGCAGAGTTATTTCTCCTTTTCCTCATTATCAGAAACAGAGTGTGTTTCTGGAAGACTGACCATATTACTGTTGTAGGGTTAATTGGAGCTTCTTATGGCTTTGCTTTGTTGAGATGGGGTGCTATTTGGGCAGCTCAGACCTATAGCTGCCAGTCCAATCAGTGAAGAATTGAGAGCCTATAGGTGCATATACTAGACAGTTTCAGCTAAAAGAGTTATGATGATGATTATCACCTATAGGAGCAGTTTTCTTTGAGAGAGTTCTCATGATATATTATGATAGAAAGCAAGTACCCATTTTGAAGAATGCCCCTTTCTTCAGTTAGCAGGGCCTCTGTAAGTAGGGAGAAGAAATGACTGGAAAGCCAAGGAGGTGAGTTGAGGAGGTAGATTAGAACTCCCGACTTAAAATAAAGTAGAACAAGTGTTTAGGGTGGTGTAGATTATTCGATTGGGAATAAGGAAAACATAGAATTGAGATTCAGTGGCATAAAGACTTTGGGTGAGGATGAATGAGAACAGCATATATTTTAGGAATTGCCAGAGTCAAGCAAAGAAGAGGTTAGTGGGGGCATGGTCAACTTCAACCAAAGGAGACTTAAGGCTAGTTTGCTATCGTGAAGTGTTTTCCTGGTGAAACCCCAATGCTATAGAGACAGCAGTCAAGATCAAGAATACCCAGAGACAGTAGAGGCCAACCACCAATATATACACACAAGAAAATATGTGCATCCACAACCACCAAATTCAGTAATAATAATAAAGCAAAAAAGGATTAAATAATTAAAAAAAGCATTAAAAATTTAGTTAAATAAGTTAAAAGTCCTAGACGGCAACAGGATCCACATTTAAAAAAAAAGCTAGTTGGGAAAGTTCTGATTTTTCACCCCCTAGGTCAGTGTGTACTGTGAGGGAATGTGTTCATATCTACCATGTAGCTGGGGACTCTTCCCAGTTGAGCTTGTTGGGGGAGATGCAGTTTGTTAATCTCCTGTGGCCTTGGGTTTTCCTAGAGGATCTCCTCAAAATTTTCTGTTGCAGAGGGGTAGAAGACCCTGCCCTCTCCTGCTTCTTGTGAGAACAGAGTTCAGTGCCACCTGAGATGCACTCCTGGTCTGATTATTTTCTGCCTGAGAAAACTCCTGATTTTCTTCAGCCAGGGACCCAGAAGCTGTAGGTAATCAAGTAGATCCTGTAGATGTGTGGGACTCTGTTCCAAGGAGAGTGGCCAGACTGAAGCACTCTTCCCCAGGATAATTAATGACTCATTCTGGATGTCTTATGATCTTCAGAGGCCTCAAGAGCTGCTCTGTGGGGTTGTCACAGTCCCAGCAAGGGAAGACTTGTGTGAGGAAGGGTCCAGGCTAACTGGACCAGTGGCATCCCACCTGAAGAGCTCAGGACCTATGGAGACTTCTCTATGCACAGAGCTCAGAGGCTGAAGGAGAGCCCAGGCTGCCCCTTTTGTTCAAAGGTTCTGGAGGCTGATATCATACTCTGCCTTGTTAGAGAGTTACAGGCAGCTTTTGGAGAGACTGAAACAGGTTGTCCCCTTGGGAATAATATGCCCTGCTGTGCCGAGTTCTGTTCACAGACTAATCCTGTTCATGCATGTAAGAGGGCAGGCAGGAGGTCTGAACTGGGGAGGAGATTCACAGTCCTACACAGGCCCCTGGGCAGATGGGCAGGTTCCAGTGTGCATAAATCTGTTTTTCTGTTCGTGGAGACTGAGATCCCTAGTCCGTGCATTAAAGATGGTTCTGACTTCACTTTTGCGGAGTGAGTGACCAGCTCCGCCCTCAGGGAAATGTCAAAATGGCTGGCAGAGCCAGCCGGCTGTGATGCACAAACTTCTAGGTTCTCTATTGCAAGCAATTAAATCCCAGTGCTTGAGAATCAGCTTCTGCAAACTGTGAATGTGGCTGAGAAGGCATTCCCTGCTGCGATGAAGTGAGAATATTTGTGCCCTGTTTCCTCTCCTTAGGGATAGCTCCCCACCCCCCAGCTGTGGAGCCCATTGAGCAGGTGGAACAAACTTGTTGTTTATATTCCTTAATGTAAAGCTCTTTTCCTTTTGTGTTAAAAAATTGGGGGAGGTAATGATCCCACACACCGAGAGCCCAGTCCTACCGTTGGATACCACCTCCCACTCCTGCAGCGTGAAGTATTACTTGGGAGCATCTCGGGATCACTGGTGGTGGGGTGGTTGCCATGTTGGATCTCTCTTGTTTTCTTTTTGATGGATGCTAAGAATGCTATCTTGCTGGCATAGCAGGATTTTACAAAACACAGTCTGGTAGTCTTTCACCATTTGACATTAATCATCTAATGTAAACACCTGGTCTTTTGTAAAATTATTTGTTAATTAATTAAATGAATTTATTTTATTACTTTTGATATTATAAATACTGACCTCTATGAATAAACTTAAATGTGTGACTATAACACAAAGTAGTTCAGATTGTTACAAATGAGAAAATGAATCATTTGGAGTCAGCTAAATGTTTAAGAAGAATATGGGGCATAATTTATTAGCACTTTGGAGAAAATATATTGAAATAATAGGGCTGCTCTCCAGGTGTACATATTCTAAAAGTAGAGAATGCTGACATATCAGTAGGATTGCTATTTTAGCAACCAAAAAACAGGGAATTCAGCTATAATTGAAAAACAGGAAAATATTTTTAATTATAAATTGTCTAAAATATGGCATGACATATACATATCCTCAAAACATTGCCACTATTGATCAAGATTCAAATGTAACAGGACATCCTTTATCCACTAAGAAAAGTGGTTTATGAATTTTTAAGATGCTATTTCAGTAATCAGAATATTTCTCAATTCAGGAAACATAAATGAATGAATATTTCTGAGATATTTGTCAGGGAAATTTGGAATATAATCTTATCCACTATGTTATATTAAAGAGTAAGAAAAAGTTTTAATTTTGTTTCCTTTGTTTTTTAACTTCAATTTCTTATTGCTGTTGAATACAAAACATGTATTTATCTTAGAGTCCAATAGTCAAGCATACATATGGTAAATAAACTCTAAAGATATAAATTAAGAATCAATGCCTTGAAGGTAAATTTACCCATTATAAACTGTTGAAGGCAGCTTTACATTTCTAAATACAGAATATATAAAGTGAAAAATGTTTACACTTAAACTAGCTTCAGTACATGTATTTTATAATGACTTGGGAAGAAAAAAAGATTGCAGATCTTTGTACTGCTTTTAACATCCCTCCAATGTTTTTTCTATAACATGGTTGGAAGGAGGAAAATCAAATTGACAATATAATCTAATTAAACTTTTTAAATGAGGTAGATAATGTAAATATAACACAATTATGCACATTCTTAATGTTCTTTACCATGCTATAGAATCTGCGGTATTCAATAACTGTGAAACCTAGACTGATATATCTGATCTACCAGAATTTTCAGTACAGCTTGTGAACAGAAAATTCAGCAAATCCCACATCTCAATTCTGTTGATTCTGGGTAGATAAAATACTCCAAACCATATTACATGAAAAACATTTTGCTAAGTGCTTTGTCAATAATATCTTTTGATATTATACTATACTTGATTTTTTATATATTAATATTTAAAAAATTGCTGAGAACTTCCTTTTCAGATACATTTTTCCTGATACACTGTGTACTATTTCTGAGGATAATGCTGGATGAAATCCATTGCTGAAGTTGCACAAAACCAAAAAATATACAAAGGCAGGGAAGGGGAAATACTGGGGCTGAATTAGAGCAAGTTACACTACATGCTTTTATAATTATATCATTATTTATTCTATTATCTTGCACACTTGAAAATATCCAATAAAAATGGGGGGGGGGAAGACTGAAACTTGGGAAAAAAATGGCATCTTAAATTTTGCCATCACATAATGCCAAGCTAAAATTCTAAGGAAAACAAAAGCTCATGGACAAAAGTCACAAAGTGTAAGAGGAAAAATGTGCCATGAATGAAAGAATAAAATGAGCCTGTGATGAGTGAAATTAGCCAAATCCAGAGACTCAAGAGTCAAATATTTTTGCTCATTTGTAGAGGCTAGAACAAAAGCCAGGTTTGGGTGAAAGGTCAAGCTCATATTCTAGAAGTAGCACATAGTCTAGTGGAGCCATAGATATGTGGAGGTTGGAGGGAAGAGTGAAGGAAGGGAAAGGGAGGGATGATAGGGAGAGACTGGGGGAGAATCAACAATGTAGCTTACTCTTTACTCCCCCAAAAGCCAAATAATACTGGTGCAGGAAAATGTACAATCTTATACATATTTTACCCCTATAACATTTACATCTGTTATGGGGGGAAAATATAGAAGAGTCAGGAGCCTGGGGCTTGGGTGATGTGAGGGTGGTTCTGGATTAGGATCAGGGGCATATCATGATACATATGCATTTATGATTATATAATAACACTCCTCAATAAAACTAAATTTAAAAATGTACTCACAAAGACATTAAGTTGCCTAAAATATTACTCTTAAAATTGTGTTAAATATGTTTTATTTTTATTTTTTTTTATTTTTGAACAACCATACAAGTTTTTAACAAAATAATATAAAATGTGTATAGATTCTGGATATTACAATTACCCCCAGGAGTGCCCCCCCCCAATTACCCACCTTATCCCTCCCTTCCCCTTCCCACAATATCTCTAAAAAGGATTATGTTGTATAGCATTGCATCTTATCTGGATTTAACACATGATAATAGACCAACTTTCTCACTGGCCAGGGTCTAGTCCCAACCTCCACAGATGAGTGGAGACAATCAACCCTTGGTTCTCTGGGTTAAACTGATTTTACTCAACATAATTTCTTCCATAGCCATCCATTTACCTTCAAAGGCTGCAATATCATTGTTTCTGATTGCTGTGTGAAATTCCATGGTATAAAAATCGGGAACAAGATAAGTATTTTTATTTTAATGAAAGAGAACCTTGAAAATATAAGCAAGTAAATAGAAACTCAGAAATACTTTGAAAACCCCAAATGAAAGTTTAAACATAAAAAATACTATAATTACAATAAGAGGACTGCTCAATGAAAGATTATCCATGGCCTAAGAGAATTAGAAAAGATAGATATGAAGAAATGATGCAGAATTCATCACAGAGAATTCTCTTTGGCAAATATAAGCAATTAATAAATGATATAGCTCTCTTAAATAAGTCAATAATGTAGCTACTAAGAGAGTAAGCTCTGAAGATGTTCATAGCAGCTCAATTTACAGTAGCTAAATTATGGAAACAATCCAGATGCCCCTCAGTGGATGAATGGATCAAAAAACTGTGGTACCATGGAGTTCTACTCAGTAATTGGAAAGGATGTTATTGCAGCCTTTGAAGGTAAATGGGTGGCATTGGAAGAAATCGTTTTGGGTGAAGTTAGCCTAAGCCAGAGAGTCAAGGTTCAAATGTCTTCACTCATCTCTGGAGGCTGGAGCTAGACCCTGGTCTGTGTGAAAGGTGGTCAACTCTCATGTATTAGATCCAGCAAAAGTGTAGTAACATATAACCTAGGGCATGCATAAAGATGTATAGGGAATGAGGGGGGAGGAAGGAGGGGGAGAGGTAAGGGTAGGAGAATAGGATGGGTTCTAGGGGTAAACATAATTTTAAGAATATATACATATTATATTGTTTCATTAGGTGCATTTTTGCATTATCTAAATGTCTTAATAAAAATATATAAAAAAATAGTAGAAGAGAATAAGAAGGCCAGCCTTTTAGCACAATGGAATTAAATAAGAAGTCAATAGCTGTAAATGCTAAGGAGAAAACTTCACATATTCAAAATTTTTTTAAATTACATCTAAAGTTTCATGAATCAAAGAAAATTTAAAAATTAATAATGAAAATTAGGAAACAATGATTTATAACTGAATAAATATGAAAATACTGCTTTCAAAACATCTAGTTTGTAGATTATTATTTTAAGACTTTAAAAAAGAAACAAGGCTAAAAGTTAATAAGCTACACATCTAACTTAAGAAATTGAATTTACAAAAAAAAAGAGAATAATTCACTTAAAGGATAAAGGAAATGTATAATTAAAATTTTCTAAAAAGGGCATCAGAAAGGACCAACAGAGACAAACAAAGTCTATCTGAATAAACCAATCAACTTGGATAATTTACAAAAAATTTACAAAGAAAAATACACTAAGTTGAAAGATGAAATAGATACAACTAAAGATACTATTGATATTATACAGATAATAAAGAATGAAAAACTCCATTCATGCAAAAACTCATATAAAAACAAATAAATGAATAAATTCTAAGAATTCACTAACCCAAATTGATTCCAGAAGAAGCAGTAAATGTGAGTGATTTTATTACCATCAAAATAATTTATAAGAACTTAAAAAATCTCTCATTGTATGAATAACAGGTCCAGGCAGTCACTAGGCAAGTTTTGCCAGGTAATTTCTGTATTACATAAACTCATTCAGATCATATAAAGAAAATAGGCTCACAAGAAAAACAATATAAAAAAGGTAAAATACAAGCCCAAATAATTCATGGCCAGATATAAAAATATTTCATATGTCATTTGCATATAAATCCATCAACTTATAAAATAAAAATCATAACACATTATAAACTGTTTTTATCCTGCACAATCTCCATTTATTATAGTAAATGTAAGAGTAAATTTTAACTTCTAGTTTCCGTTCAAAGCAAAAGTCTGGGATGATGAAAAAGTGCTGGGAGAGAAATCACAAAATTTCAATTCTTATTTTAGCTTTAATCTCTTATCAATCTAATCTCTGAATCCTAATTTCATGGTCTGTTTAATACCCAAAATGTGTTGCATTGTATAAGTATTCACACAGAATTATGCTGGCTGTAATGCACTTTACATATGAGAAGAGATAGTGCCTTCTATACTCACCCTTTCTCTTTCAGTGAGAAGCTTTACATGTTTTTAGGTGAGTTATACAGACCTTGGTATCTCATGAAGTCAGTCCATATAGATTTTCCAACCTTTGACAACATGCCATCAAAACTTATCTTTTTTAGTCTCTTAATGTCTTAATGTCTCAAGATCTTACTCCTGGGATAAAGAATAATGACAATTTAGTTGTATTAGTAGGCTATGTATAATAACAGCACAGTAGCTTAAATTTTGGCTGCGTAGTTTAATTACAAAAAAAAAAATCAGGAAAAGCCAGAGATGCTGAGTAAATAATTTTTCCATAGGCAGGGCCACATTGTTTAATTGGAGAATCAAATACCAATAAAAATAGCTGGAAGAAATATACATCTATTTACAATGAGATATGGTCTGTTGAATATTCATTTGAATTGCCCTCTCATTTCACTCTCACTTTCTTAGTTCATTATAGAATAATGTTTGTATTCATGTTTTTATGCTGATTAACTGAAAATATTTCTGGAAAGTACAACAGTAGGACTTAAATACCATTTCCTACATAACTTGATTATTAAAGAAGTATCTTTTAAAAACCTTTTAAAGAAATGAAAATGTCAGGTCAATTACCAAAATACACATTATTCCTCCTCATCCACTTTGTTGAGCAACCTATAACCTTAATAAAAATGAGGGATCATTGGTATCAAAACAGAACCAAAGACCAGTGGAACTGAATAGAAGATCCTGAGACAAACCCCCATATCTTTAA
>PVKS010053619.1:0-10350 GCA_004027875.1 Aplodontia rufa
CAAAGATTAATTTATGTCCCGGAACACTCCTAAAATTATAGCTGCTCATGAGGCATTAAATCCTTATAAAACTTAGTTGTTGTTGTTGTTATTGTTGTTTGTTAGTTTTTTCTAAGACCTGACACTATTGACTAGATCTTCCCTAAAGTTCATTCCAGTACAGAACATTCTGAGACCCAAGCCCCAGGACACTTCTTTCATGTTCTCTGCTATTCTTTTCACTATTGTGGCATAAGATTGATGCTGTGATGTCCATAATAGAATTTTTTTGTTTATTTGGGGGGTTTTATGTTATTTTTAAAATTTTTTATTAAGAAGTTGAATTATTTTACAGTTATCAATGAATATAAAGTAACAATATGATATACATATATTCTTAAACCAGCATTACCCCCATATCACCCATACCTTAGTCTCTTGAATCTTTTATATTTTGCCCTACAAACAATATAAATGCTTAGATTGTGAATTTTACAGAATTAAATAGTTGCATAAGCATTATTTGGATACTCAAGGTGGTATTTTTATTTGCATTTTGGATAGTAGCGAGGAGGTAAGTAGCAAGTCCTTGTCCTTAAGGCCATGTTCTAGAAATTGTCCTAACACTTTTGCTTGCACACATTGTGTAGAACGTAGTGGCCAGCTAGTAGCAAGATGATGTAGAGAATAAAATTTTCCCCTTGGATGGGTATGGGTACCCAAGAAAAATGTACAGGTTTGTAGCTTAAGGGAGAAAGAAGAGAAGAGAAAATAGGGGAATAGTAATTGGAAGATAGTTATCAGTTTCAGTACATATCTTCAATTTGTTTCTCAGGAGATATTTAAGTTAACGCTAACACTTCACTCACTCTTCTAAGTGACTTCGTTTTTTTAATGTTTTCAACATAGTCTTTAATATTGGAGGGAATTATTGTTACTTATTCATGAATATATGGATATTGACAAAGTAAGTTAAGGCTAATTCTAGTTTAGGGTCTACCACTTTTGACCACTCCCTGCTCCCATGTCTCCCCTACTTTACCCCCATGTCACTTGGGCTTCACTTGGGAGTCAAGGGTTCCCAGCTGCACTGATAGTCCCCTAATCTCTCCCTTTCCTTCCTTCCCCTTTTCTTCTTCCCCAGCTTCATAGTAATGGTTCCCCCTGCTTATGTAAAAATTTACCTATGTTGAATTTATTATTGAGCTTAGCTAACTTTCAATCTGTCTTACATTTTACTCTTGCTTCCACATATGAGAGAAAACATTCAGCCCTTAAGTCTCTCAGTTTGAGATATTTCACTCAGCATAATTATTTCCATCTGCATTTATTTAGCTGCAAATGCCATGATATCATTCTTGCTAATAGCAGATGTACATATATAATGTATAAAGTATATACATACATTCATCCAGTGAAGGGCAACTGGTTTGGTTCCATAGTTTAACTATAGTAAATTGAGCTGTTATAAACATTGATATATCTGTGTCTTTGTAGTATGCCAGTTCTAGCTCTTTTGGAAAAATACCCAGGAGTGTGATACCTGGATCATAAGGTGGTTCCAGCCCTAGTTTTTTAAGGAGTCTCCACACTGCTTTCCAGAGTGACTGTACAAGCTTGCAGTCTCACCAGCAGTGTGATAGTGTTCCTCTCTTCCCACAACCCCTGCAGCATCTGTTATTGTTCATATTCTTCATTTTTGCCACTCTGACAGGAGTGAGGTAGAATCTCAGTGAAGTTTTGATTTGCATTTCTCTGATTGTTAGTGATGTAGAACATTTTCTCATATATTTATGGGCTTCAAGGACTTCCTCCATCGCGAAGTTTCTATTTAGTTCCCTAGCCCATTTACTGATTGGATTATTTGTGGTTTGGGTGTTCAGTTTTTTGAGTTCTTTGTATATTCTGGATATTAGCCCTCTGTCCAAGGTGTAGCAGGCAGATTTTCTCCCATTCTGTAGGATATCTCTTGACTCTCTTGACTAATTCTTTACCTGTGCAGAAGCTTTTCAACTTGATGGCATCCCACTCATTTATTCTTGGCTTTAATTCTTGCACATTGGGAGTTTGTTAAGGAAGGCGGTGCCAACACTGATGTTGTGGAGTGTTGATCCTGTTGTTTCTTATGGCAATTCTATAGTTGCTGGTGTAATTTCTAATTCATTGATCCATTTCAATTTGATTCTTGTGCAGGGTGAGAGATAAGGTTCTAGTTTCAGTTGTTTGCATATGGCTGTCCAGTTCGTCCAAAACCATTTATTGTACATACTGTCTTTACTCCATATTATATTTTTGCCCCCTTTGTCAAATATCAGGTGGTTAAAGATTTGAGGATTTGCCTTGGTATCTTCTAGTCTGTTCCATTGTTCTTCATGTCTGTTTTGATACCGATAATATGCTGTATTTGTTACTATAGCCCAGTAGTATAATTTAAGGTCAGGTATTGTGACACTTCCTATGTCCTCTTTGTAGCTTAGTAATATTTTGGCTATTCTGGGTCTTCTGTTATTCCAAAAGAATTTGAGAATTGCTTTTTCTGTATCTGAGAAGAATGTCATTGGTATCTTGTTGGGGACTGCATTGAATCTATACAGGGTTTTTAGCAGAATGACCATTTTAATTTTATTGATTCTGCCTAACCAAGAACATGAAATGTTTTTCCATCTAGTCAGGTCTTTTACAATTTCTTTTTTTAATGTTTGATAGTTTTCATTGTAGATATCCTTTATATCCTTTGTTAGATTGATGCCCAATCAATCTATGTGAACTTTGCAATACAGAAAAATTTAATTGGCTGCTGCATTCCTAATTCTGTATGTGTATTGTATGATATTTTCTGTATCAGATGTTCATAAATTTTAGTGCCATCACATGGTTTTAGTTTGTTTTTGGCTCATCACTGTACTTCATTCTGCCTTTTCGTGTATTTGAATTTAGTTGTGTGCTTTTATTGCTCAGATTACATAGTCTCATATCCTTTATTAAAAATTGGTCACTTGATTGTGTATAATGTGAGTCCACCATTTCATAAATCAATATCTAACACGTAATTAAGCAGTAGTACTATTTGGAATAATACATTTTGAGACAATATTATGAATTAGTAAATTTGTCCTTAATATGTTTCAATGGTGATATAAATATCATAGATCAAAAGTTCTCTTTAAATGTTATGCTTCCTGCAGGAGACATCATAAATCCCAATCATAAATCCCGAGCTTTTGGTGACTTTCCAGAATTCTGCATGAGCAGAATATGACTTGTTTTATACCTCCCATGAGTAGGAGAATAATGACCTTTCCAAAACAATTATCCAAGTTCAGACACTGTTTTTAATTATATATATTTGGGTTGCTGAAATAATCCCATGCTTCTAACTTTTATATTTGCCTTTAATCATATAATTAATTATTAATACACAAATATGTCTACACATCATAAATTTTTTCCATTATCCAGAAATTCAAATTACTTCTTCCTGACTTTGTTTGGTGTTATGACCCTTCAATTCTCCTAAGTACATATAACTTTTGGGGCTTAAATGGCAGTTTATCCTCAGAGGCACAATGAATCTTTATAAATTGGTCCCTTGAGGTCCCTTCACAGAGAATAAGTTGCCCAGGGACAGTTCTTGTGTACTTATAGCAGTTGACATAGCTTCTATAATGTCTAAAACATTATAGTCTTCCAGTAAAGGTTTCTGTTTTCAACAAATCAGTGAGATGAAGTTAAAGAATTCAAATATACACTTTGAAAAAAAACACTTGCCCTTCATGAATGCCTATTTTTTGGTCAAAAACTGTATCAAATGTTTTATATCATTCTTTGACTTCTAATTAAAATATGATAGCAGCAAGGCCAAAAAAAAAAAAAAAACCCAACCCAAACAATCAGGAGTATGATCTGTCCCTTTCTCGGGCCAGAGATTAGATAGGCCTTTGTTCATTGTAGACTAATAAAATAGAAAATATTGAATAGGGATATCCATGAAAGATTTGATAAAGTAGAAGTACCATGCATACTTTTGAAAACACACAATCAAGTTACTCTCTAAGCTAGTTACTTCAGCTACTTAAAGGAAAAAGAAAAATATTATATATATATATATAAAATTTATATACATATAAATATATAAATTTATATATATAAATATATATAAATAATATATATTTTTTTTCTTTGTATTCCAAGTGATCAAACAAATCTGTAAAAAGCAGACATAAAAACAAAAACTGCTGAAAGAAAATTCTCATTAGGAGAACAAATTCCATTCTGTGAATTATTCATCAGTGATACTTAGAGTGAACTTGAGAAATACTCCCAAAATGCCAAAAAGAAAAAATATGGGAACAAAATAATAAATCGGGAGGTCAAAATGCCAAGATATGAACCATAAATCGTAGATTCACAAAGATCAAGTCGAAACATTTGGATTAGGAAGAATCATCAGAGATTTAATGGAATACAGTACACAGGCTGCAAAGATAGGTGTGTATAATTGTAAATTTTGAAGGTCTACTCTGGAGGCAAAGATTTTTAAAAGTCAAGAACATTTATAACAAAAGGTTGCTCAAGCATATCCAAGAAGAGATCCCTAGTAGGCAGCTAAATATTTAGTTTGGTTGCTTAGGAGAGTGGCCTAGAATAGCGTTTTATGTTTAACTAGGAGTGGAATTTGAAAATAAGTGGCTGAAATTTCCCTAACAAGTGTGGAGGTACATATATATAGCAAGGCCAGATTCAACTAAAAATATGATTTGGTGTGCTTAAATAATATTTAAAACAAAATGAATTTGAATACCTTTCCATGTGGCACATTCTCTCGCTTGTCAAAATCCCACCTCTCCCTGTTGTCTCATTCTCAGCTGGTTTCACACATCCATAGAACATTAAAAAAAAATTGAGGTAAAATGCCTTAAGATTATGCAGGAAAAAAATCTCCAAACACCAACATTTAAGAGAAAGTGTGGGTAGGGTTGTTGGACGTAGAATGCGAATAGCTTGAGAATAAAAACTAGCTTTCAAAATAGATATAAATCATGCAGAAAAGGCCATGAGTTTAGTACATGTTGGAATCAGGAGTAAATTTAGAGCCTCCTGTTTGTACTGCTGTTCTACATGTATTAAGCTGACATATCTCCAAGTTCATATAAAGAATGATGTGTTCAAGTGTAATCTATTGCTTTTGTTCATTGTAATGTTGATACATGACCTCACCTAAAGTTAAAACAAGTTTTTAAAGCTGACCAGTTACTCTTTTGGACTCTCGTTAGCTATATTTGAATGTCAGTTGCTGAGACCCTTCGGGATGGAAGCTATTCAAGGACTCAGATTTAAGATAATTCCCCAAGGACATTTCATAATTTGTATGTTTCTCTACTTACATTAGTGCTATTTATATTCACCTTGTGGCAATAAAATAAACACTGACAGCCTCATTTAGTGGGAAGCAGGGTTATAAGAGTTAGTATTAATGCCCCCTTAGGAATGTATACGTACTGTGTTAAAAATTATAGTTGCAGTCATTTAAAAAATTTTTCCTTTTGAAACAAAAATGAAAGTACAACTGAACTAAATTGTGTGGTGAGCCACAATTTTCATGGAACGCTAAAACACACATATAGCCTTACTGGAAATTTAGCACATCCTTTACTGTGTATCGTTAACCTGTTAAGTAATGTTAGCATATTCACTTCTCTAATTCCCTGATCATTACATCTTACAATTTTTCTAATCAAATGCTAAATGTTCCTGACAAAGAAGTTCAAACAGCACCCGATACCTTCTGCGGGTTTCCTAGGTGGCCAGTGGCATTCTTTCCAGTAGATGTCCTAAGCAAATTATAACACATTCCTGGGTTTAATGGTACTATGCCTTACACTATAGTCTAATAGACACAGGGTTTGATCTTTTATGTTAAATTTTTAGCTGCTTGAAGCAGAGTGCTTATTTGTTTTGCCACTTTTTTGTTACTGATGGAAACTTAATCGCATGTAATAAAAGCATTTGTTGTTACACATTCATACATGTGTATGGAGTGATAATGTAATTTGAGCCTGATCCTTTCCCAGGATTTCCAAACCCCCACTCCCCCTTCCCAGTCTTGGACCTCCACTGCATTTTCCCCAATTATAGATATTAATTTTATATACATATATAATACATTTTTTGAATTTTCTATTTTTAAATGCCCAAATGAGTATTATTTAGCTTCTCAGGGGAGTAAAATATACCAGGCAGTATTTATACTTCACTATTCCCTCCCCATTTTCCTCCCTCCCTTTTCCCCTGGCACCCCCCTTCATAATTAGACTTCCCCCAGATCACGTGTTATTCCAGTTTAGGTGAGCTATTATATAAACTTGACTATCTTACACCCTATCTTCCACATATGAGAGAAAACATTCAAACTTTGATTCTCTGCATTTGGTTTATTTCAGTCACCATAATTTTCCCATTTTCATTCATTTACCCACAAAACCATGATTTTGCTCTTTTAATAGCTAAGTAGGACTCCATTGTAAATATATATGTATATGTGTATGTATATATGTAGATAGATAGATACATTCATCCAGTGAAAGGCATCTAGGTTGAACCTAATGTTAATTTGCTGCTATAAACACTGATATGCCTGTATCGCTATTGTATGCTGATTTAGCTCTTTTGGACAAATACCAAGGAATGTGATAGCTGGGTCATATGGTGGCTTCATTCCTAGTTTTTTGAGGAGTCTCTGTACTGAATTCCAGGGTAACTGTACCAGTTTGCAGTTCCACCAATAGTGTACAAGTGTTCCTTTCTTCTCACAACCTCTTCAGCATGTTTTGTTGTTTGTATTCTTCATCTTTGCCATTTTGTCTGGAGTGAGGTAAAATCTTAGTGTAGTTTCAATTTGCATTTCTCTTATTGCTACATATACATACATTTATTGTCCTTCTGTATTTGTTGTGAAGTTTCTGTTTAATTCTTTAGTCCATTTAGTAATTTCACTGAACGTGTTTTTGCTATTGTTTTTTGAGTTCTTTGTATATTTTGGATTTTAGCTCCCCTGTTAGAGAAGTAGTTAGTCATGGTTTTCTCCTGTTGTGTAAGCTCTCTCTTCACATTCTTAACTAATTTCTTAGCTGTGCAGAAGCTTTTTAGTTTAATGGCATCCCAATGATAGAATCTTTGTTTGAATTATGGTGCCTTTGGAGTCTTGTTAAGGAAGTCAGTGCCAACACCTGTATGGTGGAGTGTTGAGAAAGACTGAAAACATTCCTACTAAATTCTAGAACAAGACAAGGTTGTCTGCTTTTACAACTTTTATTCAATATAGTCATAAAAACCCTAGCCAGAACAATCAGAAGGAAATCAAGGAGATAAGAATAGGAAAAGAGGCAGTCAAACTATCTCTATTTGTTTATGATATGATCCAATAACCAGAAGACCCCAAAAACTTCTCCAGAAGACTTCTAGAGCTTACAAATGAATTGAGCAAAGTTTCAGTATACAAGATCAGCTCCATAAATCAATAGCTTCCCTATACTCCAACAGCGATTCCACTCAAGAAGAAATCAGGCAATCTACACCATTCACAAGAACCTAAAAAGAAAAAATACTTGGGAATTAACCTAACAAAGGAAGTAAAAGACTTCTAAAATGAAAATTATAGAATTTTGAAGAAAGAAATTGAAGAAGACCTGAGAAGATGGGAAAACATCCCATGTTCTTGCTGAGGCAGAATTGGTATAATTAAAATGGCCTTTGTGCAAGAAACACTGTACAGTTTCATTGCAATCCCCATCAAGCTACAAACATCTATATCCATGAAGATGGATATAGAAAAATCAATTCTCAAATTTTTTAGAAGAATAAAAAACTCAGAATAGCCACAGTAATACTAAGTAAAAAAGAACAAAGGAGGAAGCATCATAATACCTGACCTGAAATTATACTATAAAGCTGTAGTAACAACACCACCATTGTTTTGGTATCAAAACAGATATGAAGACCAATAAGATAGAATAGAAGATGCAGAGACAAATCCATAAATCTTTAATCATCTGATCTTCGACAAAGGGGGCAAAATATAGTTTGGAAGAATGATAGTTATTCAACAAATGATGCTGGATAAACTTACCAGCCGTACACAGAGAAAATGAAATTAGATCGTTATCTCTCACCTTGCAAAAAAATTAAATAGAAGTGGATCAAGGACCTAGGCATTAAACCAGTTACCATACAACTGTTAGAAGAAAAAAATAGGAACATTTTGCCACTTTCGTATTATAGAATATTTCTTGAATTAATGCTTTTTAAAAGTGTGTGTCTCTATGCTGATATTTTAACAATTGCAAAAATGTGTATTTTTTAAAAGGTGTTATATTTGCAAAGTAAATAGGATAGTCCTCGTAAGCAGGGGTACATGAAAATTTACTTTGTCTGAAGATTGGTGGAAACACAGTTAAGGAAAGAAATGCTAAGCTAGCTTTTACTGTGGACTATAATTAAATCAATTAATTTTTAAGGTAAGCGTTTGTTTCCTTTCAGTCAGGTAATAGTTCTGGCTCCAAAGATGGTAATGTCAGTGGATAGTATTTACTTATCTTCTTTCACATTCCATATCCTCTCCTTAGTCCCCAAGCTGTTTATCCTGATGTTATTTTTGATTTTATGTATTGAAATGTTAAAGAATAATGTCAGTATAAAATGAAAAAAAAAACTACTAATGAAATAACTACCTATGAAAAATCTGTATTTAAATTTTTTAAACTTTACTTAGATTTTTAGTTTCAGTTTTTAGCAACACCTGTCCCAATAAATCTTTAAGGTCCCTGAAGATTAGTGAAGCAGATTCCCCAGGCTTGAGTTGTGTGATCAAGTGCCAGTATTTTCTTAATTCCCAAAGTAAGCATGAAGCAATCAGATCATTACCAACCTTTATTAACCCAATTCTAAGATCTATGTTTCTGACTAAAGTCCAAATGAAAGAAATTCAACTTGGAATTCTCATGTCACTAAACTCAGTTGATTTATTTCCTGTATTTTATAGTATTGATTATGTTAACAATTTGACCTGTCTGGGACATTTGGCCAGCTGACTGAATTCCCTTCCATATTAATGTTGATATTTATTTTCTTTTTAGTAAAATCTTGTCCATTTTAAATTCTAAGGTAATGTCCTACATAAATATCTTTTTAAAAGCCCAATCTTTCATGATTTTATTTTACAGAAAGAAATAAACTGAATTTTAGAATGAGCTAGTAGGGATACGTATTCTAATTATTAAGAAAAAAATCAAAGTCTAGGTTTGTTTTCTAAAATTTTATAAATGTATATCATCATATTCAGGCTTTATTTGCGGGCTCTGATGTTTGACTGATACTGAATGTTCAAGTAGGTGATGAAACAGAGAACCTTAATTGCTTCTGCATATTTTTTCTTTTGTTCTCTTTATCCATGTACCTAAAGTAAGTGATTTAGTTGTATTTGATGCATTGTGTTTGGATTGAGTTATAATAACAGCTTATCTTTATATGCTTATTCTAAAGTAGGCAGTAAACTCTTTATATGCTGTTTATCATTTAAAGTACACAGTGATCTTTGTGGCACATACTGTTATTATTCTAATGTTTTTCAGATGCAGAAAGTAAACTTAGCTTAAGCTACTTGTCCAGAATAACACTTTTGATGTTTGACAAAATAGAGAATTAAATGCAATGCACAGTCAGTATTGATTTTTTTAAAACTTATATTTATTTTTAACTAATACATAAAACAAAATTGTACATGGTAACGGAGGTACCATGTAATGTTTCAGTATGTATACACATTTTATAGGGTTTAAATCAGATTGAATGTATCTGTTTCTTCAAGTATTTCTTTATGGTGACAACTTTCAAAATCGTTCCTTCTAGCTTTTAGAAGTATACAGTACATTATTCTTCATTGCGTAATAGCACACCTGAACTTCTTTCTCTTATAACTTAGTACCCATAAATCAACCTTTCCCCTTCTCCTCCTCTTCCTTTCTCTCCAGATTTTGGTAACCACCATTGTATTCTAAGCTTCTTTGAGACCATTCAATGTTTTTTAGATTCCAGGAGAGTGACACTGTTCAGGACGTTTTATCTAACCCGTTTTATCATTGACAGTATTTAGGCTACAGTGATCTTACAGTAGATAAAATAAAATCTTTATTGTTCAAAAGCTTGTTTAACTTCTAATCATGTTTCCACTGATCTGATTCAATGTTACCGGTGATGGACGTTTACCATAGATATGTTAAAATTTATGCACTCATGCCTGTATAGATTATAGCCACTTTGGGATTCATTGAAAGAAAAATTGCAAAACTAATAAAAATTTTGATTAGATTCAGTTTC